>LGRX02031587.1:0-19190 GCA_001247695.2 Cymbomonas tetramitiformis
TGTCCCACGGACTTTGGAGTGTTCGTGAAAGTCGCGTTGTTGCGGTTCCCCTCCGTCACGATGTACCCCGGCATTGTCTTGTACACCTGTGATCCTTCCCCCCTTTTCCCTCCCTTTAAGAAACGTAACAAAAAAACAAAAATAAAAGGGTGCCTTCAAAGCAACAAGTGTTACATCGATCCTACCGGGTGCTTCAACGCCTTCCAGCCCGCCTCCAAAGCTCGAAGGGCTTCACTGTCGCCTAAGGCACACACAATGGTGTCTCCGTCCACCTTTCCCAGATCGGCGTATTTATGAACCTCCGACATGCCATCGTTGTTCGCGCACAGCTCGTCCAACTTGACTGCGAACGCATCCCAATCCACCTTCGTGTTGTACCCGGTCTTGCTCTCATGGCCCCACGGAACATCCGTGATGACCGCCGCCACACAAAACTTATCTTCCGCCGCGTTGTGCGTGATGACGTCCATGGCCCCGAGAGCTTCGCCGAAGTACAGCTGCAACAGCGGGATGCCTTGGGAGTTCATGGCAACCGATGTCAACACCAACAACTTCTCAGACTCGGCATGTCCGTGTTGATGGATTAACTCCAAGACGTACTCCACCTTCTCATCCTTCACCTTCGTGCCACGCGTCACGCCCCGGTTCTTCACCGCTACCACCTTCGGCACCTCCACGGACACAATATTGTGCACATGATGCCGTACACCAGGCTTCAACGCCTCCTCATTCATCTTCAAGAACTGCCCAATCTCAATGCTCTCCTTCACCGGTCCCTTCTGCTGCGTTCCATTTCGGAGCGTTCCGCCTGCCATCTTCCATTGTCGCAACCCTTCGTAGTCCGGGTTCCCTCGCGACACCCCAACCCAAGGCTTCATCCATTCCGCGCAGGGGGCCGGGTCGTCCTCCATGTCCTGCTCATCCTTCTGTTTCTCCTTGTCGCTAAGCCAAGCCGCGTAAGCGGCATCCTCCTCCTCAAAGGCCTGCAACTCTTGACGTAGCTTCCCCATCTCCGCCCTCTTCTTAGTTAGATCCTTTCTCTGCTTCTTTGATTTTGGGACATGTTCCCCCGCGTCCTCCGCCGCAAACCAATCCGCCACTTCCTGTCTCTTCCGCTTCCGATCTTCACGTGTTTCACGAACCTCATCCGACTCCTTTTCAAAGTCAAACTTTCCATCCTCCTCCTCATCGCCCTCCTCATCGCCCTCCTCTTCCTCTTCGTTCTCCTCCTCCTCGTTCTCCTGACCATCTTCCTCACCAACCGGTTCCTCACCTTCTACCTCCTCATCCCCATCGCCTACCTCGTCATCATCCCCAACCGACGCACCTTCCTGCGTCTCTTCCTTTTCCTCTTCAACATCCCCACCCGTCTCACCAGCTGCAACTTCCGCAAGGGTCTCGACGCCACTCTCCTGAGCCTCCACAGCAGTCTCCTCCCACTCAACCATCTCGTTGTGCTTCTTCAGCATGTCCTGCACGACTTTCGGCTCGACATCCCGGTTCAAGCGAGGCAAGTTACTGGTCTTGGAGCAAGTCTCGTTGGCGTCGAAGAAAGTACCATCGTACCTGTAAACAAAAGTTTAACACCCATCACCTTTCCGCATAAAAAAATAGTTCACGGCTTTAACCAAACCGTGGTAGATGGACTTACTTTCCGGCGCTCAGGTCCTCCAAGAACTTGGACGCCTCTTCCGTTTTTTTCGCCTTCCCCTTAGAGCTTTGAAGCTCTAGCTGTGAGCGGACTTCTTGACGAAGCAGCACAAACGAACACAAGTCCGTGAAGGCGCGTGTGGTTCCGACGAAGCCCAAAGTCGCGCATTGCTTCTTCTTCTTCAAGTGGAGCTCGCCATTCTCGTCCTTCACGGCGAACTTGACGTTCTCGTTCACTTTCAGGAAAACCTGAGACATGTGTTTGTCTTCAGGCGTGATGGTTGCATGTAACACAATAAAATAAAGACCGGCTTCCACCGTACCTGATATCTTTGTGTCGGATTAAGACGTTGGAATTCCTTGTTGTCGAACAAGGAGTTGAAGCCGAAGGGGGAATCCTTCCCCAAAGCTTCGCAGTTCTCGCGAAGCAAGGCCTCCAACCGCTCGTCGGGCCCGATCACCTTTTCGTGGATGTGGGCCATCCTCTTGAAGAACATCAACGAGTATAACGAAGGGTCGATGTGAGAGAACAAAACAACCAACTTCTGTGGTTTGGCCACGGTCTTGTCAATGGAGGACATCAGCCATTTGAAGGAGGTGTAGTCGTCGAAAAAAGTGTTTTTCTTGGACCCCTTCTCGTTCTGGACGATGCGCGAGAGGGCGAGGCATGTAACCTCCTCCTTGGTGATGTCCTCCGACACCACGATGACGTTGCATTCCAGAAACCTTTTGTCCCGGGCCTCTAGTTTTTTTCCGCCTACCACGGCGCCATCTTGGAAGGCACGAGTGAAAAACTCGTGCCTACCATGTCCGTCAATGGCAATGTACCGCTTACTGAAAACAAAAACAAACACAGCACGCCATTTAAAACGACAAAGAACATGGGTTAAAGGGTTAGAGAAACTATTTATAAAAAATATATAAAGTGTTTACTTCAGCTAAAGCTACCACTGGCTGTCTAGCATCCACAAAGGACATTGCGTCCTACGTATTTTTGCGTTTCGCTCAGCGTCTTTTTTATTCTTGAGTCTCCTCTTAGCTACTGCCACGTTTGGAACATTATACCAGCTAATGGGAACATGGTTCTTCCTGCAAGAATCTTCCTCATCTTCTGAGGATGTAACATCTTCAAGCAACACTAGCTTAAAACCCCCTGTCTAAAATGCAACGCCTACGTCTAGTAATTTCTTTGTTGATCCTAATTCTTTCAGCTTCTCGGTTCATTGCACGTCTTCTTTGAAAGGCGCGCACGCCTTTAAACAGATCTCTGCAACAAATTAAAAGACAAGAAAGAAAACTTTAGGAGCAAGAGTCCTGAAGGGAGTCAGTAGACCTGCAGGTGAACAGCAAATAAACAAGAAGAAAGTCACCATGCAAAACCAAGAAGAGTTCAAGCACTAACCTTTTTTTGCTGAATAAGAAAAGCGTTAATCGATGAACGCAAAAGCGTTCATCGATGAACGCTTTTTAAAAAACACTGCTAAAGAAACAAGTGTTTTGACCGGTTTAAAGAAAAGTGTTCATCGATGAACGCTTTCTTTATTTTGTTTCTGAAGCTTGAGTATTTTAAACTCTTTTTAAGAAAGCGTTCATCTATGAACGCTTTTCTTAGTTTTCCTTGTATTTTTCCTGAGAAAAAAGCTGAATCACACAGAAATATCGCAGCTTTTGCAACTCCAAACCGCAAAGTTTTAGGAAAAATACAAGGAAAACTAAGAAAAGCGCTCATCGATGAACGCTTTCTTAAAAACAGTTTAAAATACTCAAGCTTCAGAAACAAAATAAAGAAAGCGTTCATCGATGAACACTTTTCTTTAAACTTGTTAAAACACTTGTTTCTTTAGCAGTGTTTTTTAAAAAGCGTTCATCGATGAACGCTTTTTCACACTTGTCTCTTCTACCTTTTGTCAGCGCAGTTCTTCAAGAAGGTTTAGTGAAACTTACCCGTGGGCCTTAGGATCTCCTTTTTTGGCGCGGCGCCAGATCATGGTTTGGGAAAGGTCGATGCCGTTTTTCTCAACGGACTTCTCCACGTTGACACCGTTGTGATTGTGTCCTCTTGGGTTGTCAGCGAAAGAGCAGTCCGCGAGCTTCAGCACTTTCTGCTCAACGAAACGCTGTTCCGTCACGTCCGCGTAAACCAACCTTTCCGTGTTGCCATCCCCGGACTTCTTGGTGGTTCCTTTTTTTGCAGGCATCTTTGCTTGTTTCTTTTGACTTTAAATCTTTGCGCTTTTTATTTGGCGGCTAGAGTTCTTTACTAGCTCTCAACTGGCTTCAGGTTTTCTTCGACTTCTCTTTCCGAAACACGTCGACTCCTTTGGTCAGTGTCGTTCTCGACTCGATATTTTTTCGCCTCGATATTTTTTTTAAAAAATTTCAAAGCGTTTCCTCGAGTCGAATATTTTGAAGGTTTCGCCTCGACTCGACACTCGACTCGATTTTTTCCTTCGCCTCTCTTTCCGAAACAGCTAGACTCGTTTGGTCGGTGTCGTTCTCGACTCGACTCGAAAATTTCCCAGCCGTCGCCTCGACTCGATTTTATTTCGGCGTCGCCTTTTATTTTGGCGACTAGAGTTTTTTAAGGCCTCTCCTCGACACTTTCACTTCGGGAGTGCATTTATTTTACCGACTTCCTAGGGCTAATGCAATGTCCACTCAATTTGTTACTTTTCGCTGCCTTGAAACCGGGGATGTCGTTCGTGAAATTCCTATTGTTTGGCATCTTGGAGACCCTTTTGTGACTAGCGACACACTTTGCAATGTTTTTAGTCTTGACAAGAAAGAAGATCTTTCCGTCACCTCCGAGTACGATGACTCCGTTGCTTGCTCTTTGGACCTGTTTCCCGTTCACGCGGGCTTCTTGCACAATGTGTACGGTACTCCTACCGACGACAACATGCCAATCTTGGTAAGCGACAGCGAAAGCGATGACAGCGATGATGAAGAAGACATTATTTACACCGGCGAGTGCAAGACTCCCCGGTTCTCACCAAACACGAAGCCCAAACCCACGGAGTCCGTCGCTTCGACAAACCTTTCCAAGTCCGACTCGACTTCCAGTCACGCCTCTTCTTTTAAGTGGCCCGCAGATTGCAAACGTGTGAACAAGGTCCCCTTCGACGTCGATGGCAATGTAACTTTTGGTCACCACATGTCCTCACCTCTTCCTAAACCAACCGGGAAGGGCGGTCTACCGCTGAACAAACTTGACTTCCATGTCACGAACCGTTCTTGGTCCCACGCCTGCGCCACAACTTGGGCGGAGGTAACCCGACAAGATGCTGTCAAGGACTGCAACTCTCAAGTTCGACTTCAAAACTGCCTTGGAGAAAAACTTTGCAGGAATACGGAGTGCTCTTTCTTTAAAACCCATGACAAAGAGTTCGTTCAGACAAGTTCTCAACAACGTGGCAAACGCTCCGCTTCCGCTTTCCTCGGCGTTGAGGTATTTTAATCCCAAGGTTTTCCCGTACACTTTTCCCACTTTTCCAGTAGGACCTTACGCTTTTCTTTTCTTCTTTCAGATTGAAGGCCCTCCATGCAAAAAGTGTCAAGAACCCATGGAAGTTATTACCTGTGGTGCCCGGGCTACTTTGGTCCGCATCGACCTTCCCGCAGCCGAAGGCCACCTACTGCTCTTTAGACACGAAGGCACCCATGCCTGCCAACCCATGGATAAAAAGGGGAAGGCCGTTGTTTCCAAAGAAACCCAAGACGCCATCAAAGAAGCCCTTCCCGTTTTCGGTGGTCGCTTCACTTCCGAGAAGCTGAAGAACTCCGCCACAACGGTTGCCTTCGAGAAGATGCTTTCCTCTCCGGACGGCTCTCCCATCGACGTGTACAAGGTATCGCCCTATTTTTGTGTTACCTTTCCGTTATACGTCGGGGACATGTTATTCTTAATGCATGGGTCCATTTTAGGTGGCCCGCGAAATGCAAGACGCTCGCGCCGTCCGCGACGTGATGAAAGAACACCGTGCGACTCAACGTGCCCCCGAGCGTGCTGCTGATGACGAGGTCAAGGAAATGAAACGGATCCTAGACTCAAAGGGATACCGTACTCTTCTTTTCGACACCGCACCTCTGAACTGGTTCATGTGCCCCCTGGACTTGCCGTGGTCCCCCGCGAAGATCATGCTGTTGATGGACCGCATTCTCGGCAAGCCTCCGTTCATCGGTTGCTACGCATGTTCTGATGGTGGCCACAGTTGCATTAACGGTCGCGTTGTCGAGAAGGTTGCAACGGTCGTGCCCGGAATTGGGTTGATAAAACTAGCAACCTTCGTGCTGCCGGCGGGTGAACGCGGTGTGGATGAGGAGAAGATGTGGCAAGGCATCGACTACGCTTGCCGGACGGTGGCCATGGAGGACGCCGACTTCGCGAAATATCGAGACAAGGAGGTTTGGGTAAAGACCAACCCAAAAGGTGAGATTTGCTTTCGTCCCGTCGGTTTCGTCCGTGACGCGGGTGGCGGAGGCTGGATCGGCATCCGCTTGAACTACAACAAGTTCATGCGCCGGGAGGACCGAAAGAAGTACATGACGCGGGACGAGGCGGGCAACTCGTTGGAGAAAGGCTGTGACTTGCACCTCGTTGCGAACATGGGGATACACGCTCGGTGTTTGGACAAGAGTTTCGAGGAGACCCAGTTCCGGACACTGTTCACACGGTGGTACGAAGCACAAGCCCCCAGACGTGTGATGGACGCACGTGCGCGCCTCTTCGACTTCATCATGGAGCAAGAGAGCAAGAGCGTGCAATCCTCTTTGTCTTCGCTCGTTTTATTTTACGAAGGTGAAGGCGAACGCACCCTGCAGCTTTTCACACAAAGCAAAGGGGCTAACCCGGCGGAGCAACTCTTCTCCAAGGACGGCAAACTGATCGGCGTGAATCTGCCGGCCTCCGAGTTCTTGCACCTGGAGAACGTGACGTACATCACTCAGTCCGCCTGGTTGGAGCACGTAGGAGAAGGTGGCCACAGCCAGCGGGACTCCCGCACGAACACCCTCTACGATGAGCGGCGAAGGGTGTACACCGCCATGCAACGCGCACGCCACACCGCGTACGACGTCCTTGAGGAGGTGCGTGAAATATATGTCACTCCTGGTCCAGTGACGACGGAGACACGCAGTCACCGACCAAACCAAGTCCGATCGATGGGGAAGAGGACTAAGACTAGGGTGACGATCGACGAGCCTGGAACGCCGACTCCGGCCATCAAGTTGGTGCGGGCATGCCTCGAGAACCCTTTGGAGTTCCAATGGCAGTTCGACCCAAACACCGAGGACCCGGCCGCCCGTTATGTTTGGCAGTCTTCCCAAGAGGTGGACGAGGCTCTCGTGGTGCAATATTTGGAGACCGCGGTGCACTTTCATTCCGAACATCGCTACGTGGACACTCGCCGCGTGTCCGTCGGGTCTTTGGACGAGGTGCGGTACCAGACAAGCACCACGAAAGGCCACGCGCAAATGTTGGCTCGCATGTTCTTGCAGCCTGACAAGCGCTTGAAAGTGATACAGGTTGGCCAACCCACCGTCCGTTTAACCGCACGTGGAAGACACGACGGCTTCCTGGACCGCAGTTACACCTTGTCCTCTGGTCGAGGTGAACCCTCGCGGGTGATATTTGGTCATCTGGCCCGGGCGGCGCAACAACGCATCAGCTGCTCATGCTACTCATGGCGCCAAACGATGACTCGCGTGGGAAGGTCGACTTCGGTGAAGCTTTGCTTGTGCCTGTCCACCCTCCTATTCCGCGCGGGGTTCAAACCTGGACATGCATTTTACGTGCAATCGGGGTTTACCACGGAGGAGATCGACGACATCTTAACGGCGCTGGGATCCCGCCTCACCACCGGCGATCGTGTCGGGAGTGAGGAACTGGCCTACGGGCAATGGATGGTGGTGCCCGGTACCGGTAGGAAAGCAAGATGCGCGGCCTCCGAGTCCCGCAAGGGTTGCGTGACAGCGAAGACCCACAAGCAATCCCAGCCCATCCTTTCAAAGGATGGCCCAAGGGTGGTGGTCATGGGTCGGCGCAAGGTGAATGGTCAGTGGGTAAACCACAAGTTTCAATTCTGTCTTCTCCACCAGTGTTGCGCTACGGTATTGCCCAACTACTGTGATGTACCGCCTTCACCTACGGACCTGGTTGTGGCACATGGGTTGTCACTAACTAGGGAACAACGGCTTGGAGCTGGGGCCTTGACCTTTCAAGAGCAGTAACTCAGGTACAGTAATCACTCACCGTTAAGGAAACTCGACGTTAAGGAAACAGCCAGCGTTTTTTCAAACTCCGTCATATTTAATACATCGCCCCCATATCTAATAACTCTATGTAAAATTACGCTGGCGTGAATTTCTTGTTTTCTTAAAGGTGAGCGATTACTGTACGAAAGCGACATTGTTGTTTGCACGGTTTGTTGGGCTTTGGACTAACGTAATTGTTTTTCCACAGGTACCACACATTGGGAAATATGCGACTGAGTGTCCAGGGATAATGTGAAAGTTAGTTAGGGATCTTGGCGAGAAGTATGTTTTGAACCGAACTGGGGGGCCGGCCACCGGGACTTGTGGTTAGTAGTGGTCCGCGAAAGCACGTGAAAAACCAATGGAGAACGTAGTTGGTCAATGCACGAAGACGAGTAGGCGATGGGGCGAAGGGCACAAGAAAGGGTGAAGTCGTGTTAAACTCTGGAGGCAAAACATGCGCGCCGGTAACTTTGCTTTGAATATTGATTTGAAGCTTTATATTTTACGTGAACAAGCGTTCTAATCTAGTGAATAGTACAAGCGTCCAAAGCGTTTAAGTGTTTGCTTGTTTAATTTTTTCTGTCCGTGTTCTTCGGTATTTAAGAGAAGTCCGGGCGCGCGTCGTAACTGGAGTTGGTGACCTAGCGGTAGTCGGCTGTTTTATGCCTGAAATAAGGGGAAAAAACGGGGCAACCCCCATAAAATAGGAACAAAGCCAACCAAAGATATTCCTGAAAGTGTAGAAAAATTCTGGGTTTTTTCCAAAATTTTCAAATTTTAAAAAAACGCCGAAAAGGCCTGAAAATCATAGAAAACTGAAAAAAATTATATTGGTTCATCGATGAACCCCCCAAAAAATAATTCATGAAAGCAGACGTAAAAAGTATCATTTTGCTACCGATTTTCAAAAAAAATAAATTAGCTTAAAAATGCGTGAAATATTGTACAAGTTCAATTAAAAATTTATGTTTTCTTAACACAAAAAACCCCATAAATCTTCCTTAATTCAGGGTGAAAAAGATAATTTCTTTAGTGAAAATCAGGAATATTTCTTAAACCCTAAAACAACCGGGAAATTAAATAAAATTACATTCAACTTGGGAAAATCTTAAACCCTAGATTCGGTCAAATTTTCAATTTTTTCAGGGCCTCCCCTTGTAAAACACCCCAAAACCCAAAAAGGCCTGAAATTCATATAAAACTAGAAGAAAAAAAAAGGGGTTCATCGATGAACCCCCAAAAACATATTTCATAAAAATCAGACGTATCAAGTATCATTTTGCTACCGAGTTTCGAAAAAATTTTGAAGCTTAAAAAGGCGTAAAATATTGTAGAACTTCAATTGAAAATTTATGTTTTCTTAACACAAAAACCCCATAAACCTTCCTTATTTCAGGCTGAAAAAGATGATTTTTTTATTGAAAATCAGGAATATTTCTTAAACCCTAAAACAACCGGAAAATTAAATAAAATTACATTCCACTCGGGAAAATCTTAAACCCTAGATTCGGTCAAATTTTCAGTTTTTTCAGGGCCTCCCATTGTAAAACTCCCCAACTCCCAAAACTCCCAAACTCCCCAAATGTGTAGAATGATTCCCGCTTACCGAAAGCTTTTTCAACAACATGTTGAGTACGACCTGTTCCGGCGGAGGTGCAACCTGCAAGCTCGCACGCATGTACTATCTGTAGTATACCTGCAACATATTGTCAACTTGTTTTTGTATGTTTATCATATATTGTAAGTATACTAAGAATATGTTGTCATCACAGGGAGAATGCCGCGCGCTCTAAACAAGCACTGCGGAGCCGACAAGAGGTGGGTGGCGTGCCCCGATCGCGTTCCGTCCATTGGAGGACCCTGAAGGATGGCTTGGTCGTCAATACACGGCTTACGAGAAGTCGCTCATGATGGGTCCCGAACCCATGTGTTCCAAGTACAACAAGGTGAACATCGGCGGTGTCTTCTATCGCACTAGAGACGGGGACAAAGGGAAAGTGACAACCCAGTGTTTCGTCCGCGCATCCTTCCCCAAGGATGATGCCGATGCCGATGACGAGTGGGAGGACAGGTACGACCTCAACCACCAGTTTGCATGCTTCTTTGCCTTTTCGTATATCTCTGCAACATACATGCAATACGTCCCCATAATATTGAGGGTATGTTGTACGTATATTACAAAAACATCGAACATTTCGTGCGCAGGTATGGTATCATCAACGCCATTCTGCGGGTTACCATTGGCGGTGTGCTCTACACTTTTTTTAAGTGTGATTGGCTACCCGTGCCCACGGAAGCTCAGATCGCAAGCTTCAAGCTGAAGAACTCCATCCTCGGCGTGGACAAGGTGTCCAACCAAGGCTTTCTTCACCTTCAACCCATGGGACACCTCCAAGTACACTATGGACAACCGAGAGCCCTACCTACTGGCCAATCAAGTCCAAGCGCAAGTAGTGATAGTCAAACACCCCTGCATGGATTCAGCGGTGATACTTGATACGAGCGACCGCAATATGGAGAAACTTGCACTCGTTGATAGGCCCGTAGGTAGTGATGGTCACTTTGACACATGCGGGAAGTGCAGAGTCGGTGGCGAGCTCCTTCTGTGTGAGAGGGCAGGCTGCAAAGAGGCTATGCACGTGCGATGCGCAGGGCTCTCCGACATCCCCACTGGAATGTGGTACTGCAGAAAGTGTGATGACGCATAGTAGTGCCTCTATACACATTTGATATACCTGCAATATACCAGATACGTATTGCAACTATATTGTAAGTAAGTATTATGCAATATGTGAGCAGCAGGGGGGTCTTACCCCTTTACCCCTGCAGTCACGTGTTGCATAATTCACTCTGATTGTAGACATATTGCACACGTATTAAAGATATTCTGCATGAGTGAATGTTTCAATATGTGTTCAACACATATATTGCAAACGTGTTGAATGATTCATCTGATTGCAGACATATTGCACATGTATTGAACGATTCCTTATGCGTGAATGTTTCAACATGTGTTCAACACATGTTCAACACGTGTGTTGCAGGCGGTTGCAGACATATTGAACACCCCTCCAATCGTTTTGCCTTATTTCAATACATCGGGGCCCCAATTCAAAAAGCCCCCCAGAACCGACTTCTGCGATACGCGTCCAAATGCCGTGAAAACTTGTCCCCATAACGCTAGACCCTTCCTTAGATGATACCAAGTGCTAGTGGGTGAGTCTGACACCATTTGGTGCCCATGCTAGCATACTCATTTTCGCTGTGTCCAGGCTGATCGCGGTTCAATAGTTTGGCCAATATGTTACACGTGTATTGGAATGTCCAGATATTAGCATACCGTCTTCAATATGCCTCCAATATGCCTCCAATACGTGTTCAACACGTGTATTGGACCCGTCTAGAAACGTAGGGTGGGCGGCTCGTTGGTCGTGAAGAAGCAAGCGGGACACCACCGGCTGGTAGAAGGTGGTGTCGAGCGCTTTGATGAAAAGCGACTTCACGTCCTCGTCCAAAAGTGTCGCCCTCGTCCTCGCAGCCTTGAGCGCGGCGTTGAAATCCTCGATGGGTCCATGAGGGTCCATGCCCGCAGGGATGCGGACGTACGGCGAACATGTCCGCTTGCCCCTGGAAGGGGTCACCAATTGGGATCATCCGACGGGCGAACTCGAGCAGAACACGCTTACCGTCTGTCGGGAAGCTGGCGTGGGACGAGTCCATCCAGTCCGCTGCGGGCGAGGAGGGGTCTGCCAGCAGCTCGAGTGTAGAGAACAATAAATTGTTGGCCTCCACGCGGACGGCCAAAGTAGCGTCGTCCAGCGTGAACAGCGGAGCGAACCCGATGTCCTCAGTGACGAACGCTGTTTGCAGCGCAGAGACCATTCTCGTGAAGAGGGCCGCCGCGTGGGACTCCGCACCGGAAAATCTCCCCTCCTTGCCGTCGAACAACTTGCGTTGGACGTGCTTGGCTACCTTCATGTCGAAGTGCTCCCGCTGTAACGTGCGCACCGATGCCAAAAATGCCCCCGCCGAATTAGCGGGCGGCTGCGCCGCTGGCGGAGTCGCGGGTGTGTTGGCATGCCTGGCAGCAACGGAATCAAAAATCGTGCTTAATGTGCGGCGGCGATTCGCCATGCTAGCTGTGGATCTCGTAGAAGCGACCATGATGAGGAAGACTACAGGGGTGGAGTGAGGCAAGAAGATGTGAAAAAATGCGGAAGTCTTGGGCGGCCAAGAAATGTGGTGGGTCGTCGATACGGTTGCCGTGAGAGAGCAGGAATTCCGAGAAGTCGTGTGGTAGATGGCGGCCGATACGAAACGGTGTGGCGACCAACCAGAATACGTAAACCAATCCAACGTTAAATCCCGTAGAAAAATGTCCTCAAAGGCCTACAGCTCGCCGTAAATCAACCCACAAAACTTAGGCCATACCCGTGACCGCCGGCACCTCCACGCGCGGAGCGCCTCACTCCATCCCAAGCGTTCGGCTTTAGCCAATCATCCCGGCGATGTCGCAGTGGCTAAATAAAGCGTAAGTGGGGCCAAACCTGTTAGATATATAGTTCGGAGTGAATAACTAGATAACTGGAAATAAACCCCGAGTTAAGGGTTTCGGAATCAGAACGGTAAAAAGTCCCATTGATAAAAGGGAGATACGTACACATAAATACTAACGGGAGTTTCCCGACTACTGGCGACGGTCACCCAGCCTACTTTAGGAAGTGACAAGTGACAGATTAAACTGTCGGTGTGTCACATCCAGCAGCAATATTGGGGGAGAAATTGCAGTGTGGACAGTAGGGGGTAAGCAGGCCCCCAAAAAGTCCAGTTTGGTAATTATCAACAGTCTATATAAAAATGTGAATAAATCATGGGATAATTATCGGAATGGAACAAACTAGGAGTCTATGGACATCTACATGACCCACCGGATGGGACTGTATGGGTGGAATACTCTTAAACCTTAATATGTAGACCCGAAACACCGCAGCGGGTCCAATTATCCGCGACCGAAACGAGCCCGCGCACGGTGGGGAATGTGCGGGTGTAATGATAACAATGGGTGGGATAACAATGAGTACACGGACGTGTAAGGAAGACACATATTGCGCACACATATTCGTTTAAGGTAATGTTCTCGCATGGGGATATTGACGCGGTAAGGTGATATTCGCGAATGAGTGATATACTGTATGCTGAAATCTGTATAGCAGCCCTGACCGGGAGTCCCGGTGCAGGCCCCTATGACAGATTCCTAGGTAGCCAACACTGGACTGTGACTGATCCGTAAGCCTGTGCTGTGACACATCAAGGTGTCACAGGTAGCTAGGACCGAGACCGTTCCGACTTCGAGACCGTTCCGGGTATATCTAGCTTAGGGTTTATTTCTTATGAGAGTTTATCTATATTGGTTCCAGGACTGTCTGATATCCGTGAACCGGGATATTCCAGTAGGTCGTGGACCCATTCCACGCTATTTTCCACAGCTAATTTGGCCATGTTTGGCTAAGACAGCCGCTTGGAGAGGTGGTGCGCGACAGCGCGTTTGGGTGCGCACGGGAAATTTGAGACGAGTTGTTTGCGGTGAGCATCCTTGAGCCGCAGCTATGGGGATTCGACCTGGACCGGGCCTAGTTGGCGCAATGTTCATTTACAGTTTGATGCTTGCCTTGATCCCGCTTGCTGCCGATTCTTGGGCTGGTGTCTGCAACACCTTCGACCTCGACGACGTCTTCCAGTGCCCCTCGCTCGAATGGCTTTACCGCTCCTTACGTGACTGTGACGTCGCATTTTCCCCACGGCCTTATCCAAACGCGCGCATGCACACCACCTTCCCTCAGGCTTTCCTAGAGATGGGTATGACCACAAGAGCGAAGAAGTCCCTCACGAGGGACAGCGACATTGACGCCTCGCTGAGGCTTATCGACGGGGTTCGGAACAGCCCGACAGTGCGGACACCGACTGTTCAGGCCCCCAATTCTGCTTCGAACGAAGACGCCGACGTGGCCATCAGGCGTTACTTGCAGGAGCCGGGGGAAGTTGACCGACGACATCTACAAGGCACGTCTGCATCGTGCCTGGGCCAAGAGCATCCGCGAGGACGTTCTTGGTGACAAGAAACACCATTTTCGCGGTACGGACGACGCTGGCCTTCTGTCCGACCTGGTGGTGCAGCTACGTACGGAGTTCGAGTCAGCTGGGCTGGAGTTGAAGTCCTTTGATCTCGACGACCCCCTCGCCTCGGTTGTGGGCCGGGTGAATGGCCTTCTGTACGACGTGCTGGCTCTCGTGGTGGAGAAGCACAGCAACGCGTATGTCTGGCTTACCGGTACGGATGCTTCGTCTGACCGAGATGGCCGGCGAGCTTTAATCGACATCATCAAGGGCTGCGTACCGGTGGCGCTACGGGAGTCGCAGCAGGAGGAGCATGCGGCCTTGCGTTACCCCGCAAACGTAGACCCGCAGCCGATTTTGGCGCGGGAACAACGTTTGGTGCGGGATAACAGGGCCTCCGACTGGACACCTACGGAGGCTACGCGGAAGCTGAGCCTGTACACCAGGCTTGACCCGGCGTTCTACGCTGCGGTTAAGGTGCGCTACCCCATGGCTGCTGACTTGGCTCATGTCCCGTTGGCCTCGCTCCGCTCCATGGTGGTAGAAATCTACCAGGCTTGGGCTCAGACTGACACGGGGAAGGCGGCTTCTGGCGCGGACGGCATCTCCGCGCACCTCTCCAGCAGCGAGTACGACGCCCTCCTCGTGAAGATCACGGAGCTGAAGGA
Source organism: Cymbomonas tetramitiformis (assembly GCA_001247695.2). NCBI lineage: Eukaryota > Viridiplantae > Chlorophyta > Pyramimonadophyceae > Pyramimonadales > Pyramimonadaceae > Cymbomonas > Cymbomonas tetramitiformis. The sequence goes on from LGRX02031587.1 coordinate 14,688, forward strand.
GTTGGTACAGCGGCAGCACGGGGAGAGCGCTCCGGTGGTGCGGCAACAGCGGGTGCAGCAGCGGCAGCAGCAGCAGCAGCGTGCGCAGCAGCCGAGGGGCTTCCGTGTGGGGCAGCACAAGGCGCCACCCGTGGGATTCGACCGGGACGACCAGCGAGCGAAGCCGTTCTGCGGCAGGTGCAAGAAGGCGGGCAAAGGTGAGAGCTACCATTTCTACCGCGACTGCCCGTTGGGCGGGCGCCAACACCCGCCCACCTCCGCCGCGGCATTCTGCATTCCTATCGACGAGGAGGACGCGGAGGGGGTGCATGCGCTTGCCATGTGTGCACTCTTCCAGCAGGCAGCGGACGATGGCGCGGAGTCCTTTGCTCGTGCGGCCGCCGCGTACGGGCCGCCTGCGGTGCTTTGTGCGGGAGCGGTGGGCGGCATCGACGTGTCCGCCTACGGCTTCGCGGTGGAGCAGCAGTCGGCTTCCGACGAGCCCGTAGGAGACTACGACATTCTCCGACGGCTCGACGATCTTGCCGCGGAGGTTCACTCCGCGGCCAATCACCAGGTGCACTTCACACACGAATCTTTCCCGCCTCCTGACGGCAACCACGGCATCGAGCAGCAGGCTTCGGCTCTAGTGCGCGGACCCGCCGCAGCGGGGACCACGCCGGAGGAGCGAGCAGGTTCCGGCAGGTAGTGCGGTGGCATCGGCATCCGCCGTGCCGGGCCCTGCTATGCCTGTCTCGCAGGAAAAGGATGTGAAACCCGTGCCACTTCAATCGGCACGGGTGACCGCCACGGCGGCGACGGACGGGGAGTTCGCTGGGTTCGTTCAGACCGTGAACCACGCCGCCATCGGGCAGGTCGATCTCACGGGCTACGACACGGACGACTACAGTAATCACTCACCTTTAAGAAAACCCGCCGATAAGAAACCAGCCAGCTTTTCAGAGGGTACGCAAGTTGGTGAGAATCGCTGACTGGTTTTTTTGAGCTATGAAATAGTCGAAAATAAGTGGCTACTATCCCATGGTCCTTGTGGGAGGACCATAATCGATTATGGTCCTCCCACAAGGACCAATGTTGCAAGAATTTAATTGGGCATTGGTTCGGATCTAGAAGGCGCGCCCAATGATTTTTAGTGTCAATGGGACATATATCAATTACTTCGATGCTTGGTCCGGCCTGGATCCACCCAATATATCCATGGCGTTCGCATTTGCGACAAGCACCCTCAACTTTTTCAGATTGCATTTTTTTGAAAATTCAAAAAGGCACAAAAAGATACGATATCTTCAATATTTTTTTGGGAATAGTATGTGCAGGCTACACCTGCGTCCATGCGATCATATCGATCTTATACACATGTCCCCATCATATTTGGGCCATACGTCATGTTGAAGTGCATATATTGGCCATCTCTAATGCTTATTAACAACCGTACACCTTTTTAGTCGTTTTTTTTAGCCGGAATGGGATGATCGGTGCAAACATGACCCATTATCCACGATGCCCGCTAGAGTGCATTCACAGTGTGGTAGGAGCGTATGGTGCTTAAACTTTTGAAGTATATCCATAAAATGCATTTTTGAAAGCTTAACATAAGCAATATGGGCAAGTATGTGAGCGATGTGCACTCGTTAGCTTGACGCGAAGTGAAAATTAGAAGTGCAAAAATCACAAAATCCTTATTTCACTCGGGAGTGATCACCCGCCACGGTAAACGAGAGCTCAGATGGCGACTAGAGCGTGGACTATCCAACTAAGTTTTCATATTTGGTCATAAACGCAAGGTGTGCGACCATGAGCGGCCAACACCGCGCACCATGCAACCGCTAGGACGCTTAAAGACTATGGTCCTTGTGGGAGGACCATCTTTTTTTCGACGATTTCGATAAAAAAACATATCAAAAGCGCACCCTTTAAGCACGCCCCTCTAGCACACGCGTGGACGATCCTGTAGGGGAAATTATTCAACTGACTCATAAATATGATGCCAAAAGCACGTATACGCCTCAAAGATCCGTGTGGCACTCATAACAGTCATCGCGCGTTGGTCCTTGTGGGAGGACCATGAATTTGGATAGTAGCCATAAGACATATGGGTGCTGGCGCCGCAGGCGGAAAATTTAAAAAATGTCGCCTTTTTAAGGGTTTATCATTGGACTTTTAAGAAAATTGCTGGCTGATTGAAAGAAAATACTTGCTAATTCTTACCGATTCCATAGGACGCCGGCGCGGCAGGGGTACGCAAGTTGGTGAAATTAGCTGGCTGACCCCAAATCTCCGTTTTCTTAAAGGTGAGTGATTACTGTACGAGGACCTCGCCGACGGTAGCTTCATCGTGAAGCCGCGGACTCCGGCCATCTCGGCAAATCATGCGTCGGAGTCCGCAGCCCACGCACCTCAGTCTGGTGGTGCTTACGCGGACTGGTCTGGTGGTGCTTCCCGCACCTATGGTTGCGGCAAGCCACCATGGGGCTTCCCCGCTCACGCGGGTACGTGGGTGATGCCCTTTATCCTCTCCTTCCTTCTCTTGATCTCTGTCATGGGAGTGGGCGCCGCCGCCTTCACGGCGGCCAATGCGACGGCGAGCCTATGCAGGTTTCGGGTCACGCTGCGCCGCAGCCTGTGCTGTGCAGGGGGGGACCTGTGCATCTACCCGGGCATCGAGGAGCTGGGCCCCGACACTCTGGACGCGGTGCTTGCATCCCTCGGTGGGTGCGATCCTTCTGCGGTAACGCCTGACCGCCACCTGCGGGAGTGGTGGAAGCAGGGTGTCCCGGGTTATGTCTTCCAGTATCCTGACCCACTTCTGCCTGGTGACCCACTTCTGCCTGGTGAGCCTCTCGTTGCAGGGCTCCACCGTCTCCGGACTACAGCCCTTTTCCGTCTGACATTGACGAGGACGAGTCTGCTATTAGTTCTGGTTCTGGTTCTGGCAGAAGAGTGCACCACCTTAGTGGTGGTGTGCTGAGACGTGCTTTGACCTCAACATGGTCTTCAATTTGGTTTATGTTTCTACTTCAATGACACCTTTGAATTCTTTAAACTGACTTGCTCACACAGAGCCTTTCAGTGGTTTAGCAGGACCTGAGTGCCTGTATGTTTCTGCTCTTGTGCCGGCTAGAGGGTTCCAATTTGTGTATCAGAATAGCACAGTTGGATTAGCAGTTAGGACGTGTCACCCTAGCTCCTGCCCTAACATGTCTTCTTACATTTCTGACTTACCTGTCAGTCACCACCCACAGTGTTGGGGTGGTGTGCTGAAATCTGTATAGGCAGCCCTGACCGGGAGTCCCGGTGCAGGCCCCTATGACAGATTCCTAGGTAGCCAACACTGGACTGTGACTGATCCGTAAGCCTGTGCTGTGACACATCAAGGTGTCACAGGTAGCTAGGACCGAGACCGTTCCGACTTCTAGACCGTTCCGGGTATATCTAGCTTAGGGTTTATTTCTTATGAGAGTTTATCTACATTGGTTCCAGGACTGTCTGATATCCGTGAACCGGGATATTCCAGTATATATGCCAAAAGTGATACATTGGCGAAAAGTGATATATGCCAAAAGTGATATTCGTGAACAGTGATATATGCCAAAAGTGATATTCGTGAAAAGTGATATATGCCAAAAGTAATATTCGTAAAAAGTGATATATGCCAAAAGTGATATTCGTGAAAAGTGATATTCGTGAAAAGTGATATATGCCAAAATCGCTGCAGATCTTGGAGGATTCCTGATGAACACAGGATAATAAACTAAAGTCAGACCGAATGCAGCAGAATCCAGCACACGACGCAACACACGAGAAACCGCCAAGGCAACGAAGGCGGGGTGCGGCATACCTTGCCCCCCCTTGTGGAAACCATATCTCAAGAAAATATATCGTTTGCAGCACTGGATATCACGAAAATGGGACAAAACATACAGTTTTATATGGAAAATAAAACACTGATATACACCGTGTTGCAAACAGTTATGTAAGGTAAAAATGGCTGCGGTAGGCCGTTGAAAGCGATCGAAGTATGTTTCCCCACTGCCTTGAAGCACTTAAAATGATGACAATTTGTCCGGGGTCGATATCGCAAATTTACCTCGCGATATCGACGATTTCATATGAACTGTTGACGATTTCCAAACTGTTGACGATTTCCAAACTGTTGACGATTTCCATATGACGAGGTACCCCACCATAATCATTATCGATAATCTACGGCTAGTTTGGGGTCTTATAAACCATTAAAAAATCAAGAAAAGATTCTAGCGATCAAACTTTTAGTTATTTGAAAGCTCTTTTTTTTGCGAACGTGCACCTCTTGCGTTGGTACGAGGAGCGAGAATAGTAGTCTAACGTATCTATGGAAACTCCTAAAAGCGCTGAAACGCACTAGAAGGTCGATGAAGTCGATAAATTGTTCCGATTCATGTGCAGCACCCGCCTCAGTTTTGGGGTCGCAAAATGATCCACGTTTGGATCTCAGCTCATAGAAGGTATACTGGCGGGGGGGGG
>LGRX02031592.1:0-18904 GCA_001247695.2 Cymbomonas tetramitiformis
AAAAATTGTCAAACTGAGTGATCGAACGGTAACTATGTTATTAGAAATTTGCTCTGAAAGGTTTCACGTGTACTTTTGGCTATTACCTCATCCATATTCGAGTATGATTAACCGTACGGTCCAAGCTTGACAATCGTATACGATTGTCACACGTGAGAGAAAGCCGAACCTAGCGCCGAGATCGTGTATCCTATTGCATGTCGTATAACCCTGCCTGGATATTCGCGAAGAGTTTGTCACTCATCCATATTCGAGTATGATTAACCGTACGGTGCAAGCTTGACAATCGTATACGATTGTCACACGTGAGAGAGAGCCAAACTTAGCGCCGAGATCGTGTATCCTATTGCGTGTATCCTATTGCACTCGAGAACTTGTGTGCTTCCGTATGTTCTATGTCGAGGCACGTAGGGGGCCTAAGTTGTGTCTTGTGTGTAAGTTACGGCACATAACTACCGTAGATGCGTAATAAGAAATGTCGACATTATAGGGTTTATTGTACGATTATGTCCCGGTTGTACGGTAATGCTATTTATACATAATGCATTACGCATTACGTGTAAATCTCAAAACCCTGGAAACACGTGTTTATGCGTAAACGTACGTCGGGGGAGGTCACGTTTATCCGAACATAGGTCCGAACCAGTTTTGAAATCTAACGTAGAGCAAAATAACAGATGTAAAAAATTTGAAATCAAGCATTCCAAAAACTGATATCTGAAATCTAACGTAGAGCAAAATTAGCAAAAAAAAAATCTAGAAAATTAGCAAAATTTTAAAAATGGAAAAATGGAATCCCCCTCCCCACTCTAAGCGGAAACTCGGAATCCCAAGGCGGTATCCCCCCCCCTCCCCACTTACCCACTTTTTCGGGACCAGGAGTGAGGGCAAGATTTTTCAAAAAAAAAAAACCTCTATTATAATACAAGCTACAGATACAAGCTGGTAGTCCTCCCCCGACTGTTCCAAACTCGAGTCAAGTCGGTAGGGGGAGAGAGAGAAGAGACTCATGGAAGGGGGGCGAGATTTTTCAAAAAAAGCTCGTCTTATTGTTATAAGTAAAATAAAAATTATAATCCGTCACAGTAGTCTGCTTCGTACTTGCTAGCTATTGCAAGGAAACTCCACGACAACTGCATCAATGTCGGAGTGAATGCGCATCAAAGCCCGGTAGAGGCTAAAATTGACTTCTGAACTGGTCTGACAAGTTTTGGCGTAACATCGATTTTCCTGCGAATCCTGCGATATCTCGTGCGAATAAACACTGAGGCAGCGACTACGCCAGGCGTGCACGATTGTCAAAACTGACCACGACGTCAGGCTCGGACAAGCTTTTGACAATCGTATACGATTGTCAAAGCTTGCGACTACGAAAGGGGGCCGGACCTAGCGCCCAAGCTTCACAATCGTATACGATTGTCACGCGTGAGTCAGGGGGCCGGACCTAGTAGCGCCCAAGCTTCACAATCGTATACGATTGTCACGCGTGAGTCAGGGGACCGGTCAAAGCTTGCGACTACGGCAGGCTCGGACTCAGCTTTGACAATCGTATACGATTGTCAAAGCTTGCGACTACGGCAGGCTCGGACTCAGCTTTAACAATCGTATACGATTGTCAAAGCTTGCGACTACGGCAGGCTCGGACTCAGCTTTGACAATCGTATACGATTGTCAAAGCTTGCGACTACGGCAGGCTCGAACTCGGCTTTGACAATCGTATACGATTGTCAAAGCTTGCGACTACGACGGCAGGCTCGGACTCAGCTTTGACAATCGTATACGATTGTCAAAGCTTGCGACTACGGCAGGCTCGGACTCAGCTTTGACAATCGTATACGATTGTCAAAGCTGGCGACGTTTTTTTAAGTCTTAGAATTCTTGAGTCTGTATAGAAAAGCTCCAGGGGTTTGACAATCGTATACGATTGTCAAAGCTGGCGACGTTTTTTAAGTCTTAGAATTCTTGAGTCTGTATAGAAAAGCTCCAGGGGTTTGACAATCGTATACGATTGTCAAAGCTGGCGACGTTTTTTTTATTTTTAATTCTTGTCTGTATAAAAGCTGGGTTTGACAATCGTACACGATTGTCAAAGCTGGCGACGTTTTTTTTTTTTTGTGTCTAATTCTTTCAGAGTCTGCAGAATTAAGCTGGTTTTGGCAATTGGTTGCGAATTTCAAAGTTGACTAAACTTCACTATATTATGTGCGGAATGCAATCTTCATGCATACATTCTTCGAAAAATTTATCACGGTTTTGCCCCATTCTTTTTATTTTTTAGGTTATTCATGCATACATTCTTCGAAAAATTTAGCACCGGTTTGCCCCATTCTTTTTTATTTTTTAGGTTATTCATGCATACATTCTTCGAAAAATATAGCACCGGTTTGCCCAGCATTCATTTTGTTTTTAGGTTATTCATGCATACATTCTTCGAAAAATTTAGCACCGGTTTGCCCCATTCATTTTTTTTTTTAGGTTATTCATGCATACATTCTTCGAAAAATATAGCACCGGTTTGCCCAGCATTCATTTTGTTTTTTGGGTTATTGCTGCAAACATTCTTCGAAAAATTTAGCACCGGTTTGCCCCATTCATTTTGTTTTTTGGGTTATTCATGCATACATTCTCGAAAACTTTAGCACCGTTTGGTATTCATGGTTGCAGGCTTTTTGGGGGTCTAACGTCTAAGTCCTTTAGAGTCTGCGGAAAAGCTGGTTTTGACAATCAGATTGATATTCAGATTTTTTACATCTGTCATTTTGCTCTACGTTAGATTTCCATTTTTCAAATTTTGCTAGTTTTGCTCTACGCTAGATTTCAGATTTCCTTTTTTGGAATGCTTGATTTCAGAGTTTTTACATCTGTCATTTTGCTCTACGTTAGATTTCCATTTTTCAAATTTTGCTAGTTTTGCTCTACGCTAGATTTCAGATTTCCTTTTTTGGAATGCTTGATTTCAGAGTTTTTACATCTGTCATTTTGCTCTACGTTAGATTTCCATTTTTCAAATTTTGCTAGTTTTGCTCTACGCTAGATTTCAGATTTCCTTTTTTGGAATGCTTGATTTCAGAGTTTTTACATCTGTCATTTTGCTCTACGTTAGTTTTCAATAAGGGGCGTAACTAGTTGGGCCCGTTAACTAGTTAGACCCAGTTACAACCAGTTATTGTTACTAGCTAGTTAATCAATTTCATTTTATTAACTAACTGACCCTAGCTAGTTAATCAATTCGCACTAACCGTTTGTAGCTAGTTAATCAATTCTATTAATCGAATCAACTACTTAGTGGTAGTGACGAGCTGACCCCTCCCGCACAATTTATTAATTACCAGTTAATCACCCATGTTAATCACTCATGTTGTCGGTGTAAGTTTTTTACTAACAACAAAACAATTACAAATAAATTCGTTTGGGAAACAGTTTTGACAATCGTACACGATTGTCAGACCTGTGTATCGCGTGTTCATTAATAATTTCTATATAGCCCGTATAGACCGGACTAGGAAGGAATGGGAAATTATCCTCCTAAAGGCCTCAAGCGATTTAAATATTGCCCAGGAGGGCATGGGCGGATGCAAAAAATCACAGGGCTACTGCCTGACCCACGTTTGACAATCGTATACGATTGTCAAGCTCTGTCGTTGGGTTCGTCTCTCTGACGCACGTTTGACACTCGCATACGACTGGGTTATACCCCCTGAGTCCCTGGTTAGGGGGGGAGGGGGGAGTCAGTGTATATTCCTTAAGTATGAAGAAAAAAATTTAAATTTTCTTAAGTATGTGAAAACGCAGGCGTCGACGCGGGCCGACGCGTTACCCTCCTTAAGTATGGGCTTAAGTATGGGAGCCCTATTTTGCGAAATCTTAGAATGTTAAAAATGTTTGGTCCGGTCCGTCCAGTCCGTCCAAACTGGACGGACTGGACGGACGGACTGGACGGACTGGACGGACCGACTGGACCGATATGAATCCCCGTTCAAAAACGTTTGCGGAAATGGAAGATCGCAAAACGACAACACCGTATACACCATCGTCGACACCTCTAATGCGGACAGTCCTGCTCGCAGCTTTTTTGAACGGATGCGAGAATGGCAGTGCACGTATGCTTCGCGCGCGGAGACCGTCGAAGTGTCGAGCGTGTTCCGATTTGAACATTCCGCCCATCAGCACGATGGCGTGCGCGTTCGGTGGATCAACTACAAAAATAGCTTAAATGATTCTGAACTGTCGAGCATTATCGAAAAGTTCACAAAAAATAATTGATATCGATACGAGTATAATTGATATATATATATATAACACTCGTATATTGATATCAATTAGATTACATATTGGATATATTACAAAATTGACATATCACAGTATTATATAATACTATTTAAATATTACATATTGACATATTATATCACATGATTTTATATCACATAATAACATATATAAATAACATATGTAGCAGTACCATTTACCGACTCGCATCCGATATCGTATGACATATATAATACTAAAGCTTGGTTGAACCGCAATCGCGATCACGCATCACTCGAGTGCGCGAAGGAAATCTTGCACGGACGACTCAGCGTTTTCGTCCGTCGTGGAATGCTCGACCGAATCGACGGCACGCTCAAACAGTCTCGCCAACAAAGGATCGATGACGCGTAAGCGTCGCAGCATGCACGTTTCGTACCGAACAGTCGACGCGGTCAAACGCGTCGCGGTCACGTCCATTTTTTACAATAGATATGGATATATATCTATCGAATCGAATGGATTTTTTACAACGATTTCAACAATCGCATGCAGTATGCCGTATTGAAGCCGGTTTAGAGGTTAAAGCGGATGCGTCAAATTCGGGAAGAAACTCGGGTTCGAGAAAACGCACGAGCGCGCGCGTATATATACACACCCCGAATTCACCGAGAGACTTCGGTGTGAACTACCCGTTCCTTTACCCGTTCGCCTCGGACGTGGATGTGCACGCCAAACGACTTCGCGTTGTTTTTGACCCTTCTGCAAATAAAAGAGTGGGATTCGTCGACGACCGATCCGACGGATATATTTATGTCCGATCATCTAGACATCATATCGACATCGTGTACGGGGGAGGAGCCTTCGAACGTCGTTCACACGATATCTCCGCGTCCCTTCTAGCGAGGGCCGTTTAGCTTTGTCGACGACGATGATTTATCGTCACACGTACGATGAACGCACAGGCGTCGCCGGACTGATCGATGCGTTGGAATATCCTATACTGACGGACCCCCCCCACGCGCGACGAGGCGCGGACGGTAGAGCGGTCGCGCGAACCGACTCCGATGCGATGGGTTGGCGCGGACTTCTCTCTAAAGAGTATTCTAAACAGATTCGATCAGATCGAAAAGCGGCACGTCCAGAAGGTCTCACCGACGATCATCTCTCTTTGCGCGCCGAGTGCGTTTTTTTCAATGGCGCGTACTTGCCGTACTCCGTCGACGCGCTTCCTTTGCTGCAGAGTCGAACCCTCGGAGACGCCGTGCAAAACAGAGAGGGGACTCACGATTACAACGGCAGACGCCGTTTCGGGCGCCGCTTCGGGCGAGGTGGCGATTTGACAATCCGGGGCTCCGAATGTCGCCATGCCGATCACAACGGCGGACGCAGAGCCTCCGATCGAGACGACGTGGAAGACTTCATCGATCTCGGATCCGGTCACTCGGAGTCCGAGCTGTTTTCCGAAGATCGGTCGCGTGGAGACGATCTGTACGGAGACGACGACGAGTCTCGCTCAGACGGTTCGGAAGTCGCCGATTCGTACGTGCGCCCGAAAGCGCCGGAAACAACGAGGAAACGCGAAGCCGGGCGCAAACGATCGACCGCTCCACATAAAAAAAATCGACGCAAAAACGCTCGTCCGTCTCGCACCGAAAGCCAAGAAAACATCGGATCGATATCGTGCGCCTCCTTTTTGCCTCCTCCCTTTCTGTGCAAAGTGGTGGACGTGAAGAAAGCGTTGAAAGCGTACGCGGATACCGTGCCCATCGACACGATATGCGACATCGTGCTCGGACGAGTCGCCGAGTCCACGTCCGGCGACGCTCGCTCGGAGACGTCGTCAGATTCTCATGTCTCTCTTGTGGACAGCGCTATTACGCATCGAGCGCCGATCGACGCCTCCGCTCCCGTGAGGGCGTCCGTCATAGTAGAAACGATGGAAAAAATAACCACCTTCGTGAAATCTTTGGGGGCCGAGTCCTCCGATAAATCGCTCGCGGTCGACGACTTTCGTATGACCGGACGAACGCGCGACGGCGTCTCCGAAGAGTCGGTAAAACGGAGTCTGCGACAAGCCTTTGAACAATATTTCGACGGGACGCACGATACGTCGATAGAAGTCTTAGAGGCGAGAAAGGAGGTGCACCATTGGATCACCAAGCTCGCGCGTCGAGTACGAAGTCGTTCGGACTGGGCCGCGAAGGGCGACAGCTGCGGATATTGGACTCTGCTGTTTCATGAGGTGGATCGACGAGCCCGGAACTACATGCGGTGCGACTTGTTTCACCTGCGGAAGCGAGAGGAGTCCGAGCACGAAACTCGCTGTCGCGAATTCGACAGGGACGCGCTCGACGCAGAAGTCCGAGGCCGTCTTTCGAGCGCGCTATTTCGAAAAACCGAAAATTTCGACGGCGCGACGTTCGATGCGCGCAGCGTCGTCAAAGATCAGCTCGTTCTCCTCTTTTTCGCGCGAGAACCTAAGGATTTGGTGCAGATGTTCAACGATCGCGACCTCGCTTCTCTGCAGCACATCCGCGATAGCGCGGGGTTGAGCATGATCGACCTGTTCGATTCGCACATGGTGCAACCGGTCACGTTGCAGGAGTCAGCCACGGTTCGAAATAGAGGACACCGAGCACGAACGACGTTGAGGTTCGACAGTTTCAAGATAACGCCGCTGTCCAGTTTCGACTTTACGACGCCCGGATCCTCGGACGCGCGATTTTTAGGAGAGCGACGTTGTGCCTCCCATGTCGTGTGGGTGAGTCACGCCGTGGAGATGTGCGTGGAAACGTTGGATACGCTCTTCGGGGAAGGTGGATTTCCGGGCACGACTTTTGAGGAGGCGGTGGACGCGCGCGTGCGTCAAGAGCCGTTGCAGCGCTCGATGATCAAATGCGGACTGCTCGGATCTGTTGTGAAGAAGGCTGTGCTGGATTGTCGTATGTACCTCGATCGTCACGAAGTATGGGCCGATCCGCGACATTCCCGTCTTCGCGACGCCACGATGTTCGCGGATGCGAGTCATGCGAGCATCCACGATGACGTGACGAATTGTTCTGCGATAGAGCATGTAGGATCTATCAAACATCAGACAGCCTCGCCGCTCGACGACGACGATGTCGCAAGGTCCGCGGGCGAGGAAGCATTCTGTAGCGACCCGATGCGCGACCACGCCCGCTTTGGAATCCTCGACAGCGATCCGTCGACGGCGAGAATGACGATAAGCGAAGATGCGCGCATCCTGTTGTTCGTTCACGGCGCTTATTACCGTCGATTGCGCGAGAGTCGCGAGCATCTGCAGGACACGATCGACATGTACGCGTGCGTCAACATCCCGTCGCACGTGCCCAACAATACCGCGCACGCTTACGCGTCGTCAAAAACCGTCGGGGGAATCTCGATGCGCGGTTTTCAAAGACCGGACTGTTCGCGGTCGCGCGCATCGTACTCGCCTATCCAGCTACCCCGATTCTTCGATCTTTGGCGCTTCCCCGGCGACGACGGTTCCATCGCTTCGGCGTTGGGCTTTATATTTGACGAGACCTCGTGGGCATCGAGAGACCTCAACGAGGAAGAATGGAGGCGGCACTGCCAAAAACAGCTGAGCGACGTGTACGAGTCGGAAATGCGAGAGCGCGCGCGAATCGTCGCGCGCACAAACCGCGGCGCCGTCGCCGTTGTGGCGCGGGCTCTTCGCGACAGCGTCCGATACTGGTTGCGGTCGCTCGCGACGGACGCGGGGCGCATCAACGACGGCTTCTTCAACGCGAGGAGAACGATGAGTCGCGAAACCGCAGCGACTCTGTCTTTCTGGCTGGGACGCATGCGTCGACCTCGAGAGCGATCGAGAATGTTCGAGGAGTGGCGTCGAACCTGGTGCGGAGGATTCGTTTTGCCCGACTGCGTTCGCTACTTGCATTTCGACGAGCATTTTGCCGAGGTCAGCCGCGACACCGTGGGGTATCTGTGCACCTCGACTTTGTGGTGCACGATGGCGTTGGATATGCATCTGGCCGTGGTCGAGACGGCCGTGCGCATGCTTTCGAACATGGAGAGAGCGTTGCAGGACGACTTATTTCGTGACGTCGGAAGGCGTGCGTCCGCGTCCGTGGAGGAGGATGTGAGCATGCAGATCTGCCGAATGGTGGGTTTGTTTGCCAAACGATCGACCAATCTGCGAGACGCCAAAAGTTTTCGCAACGAAGCGGAGCGCCACGAGTTTTACAAACTTCTCGACGATGGCATCACTCGCGGCAGAGCAAAATTGCAGGAGCTCCTTAATGGTGTCCGCGACTAGTAATCAGTACCGCGATGATACTACTAATAATCTGATATCCTCATATTTATTAGTATCGTATATAATAATACGACACTATTAATATAAAAAATATCAGCTGGTATCGGAAGCTGTAAAACATGGAATGGGTGTAGGTGTGTCTACACGTTGCAGCCACGTGCATAAGTCATACTATGTTTTTACTATGTATACCATGGAATGCACAAGACAGTTCCTATACCATGGAACGTATGTAGTGTATCATACATTTCATGGTATAGCACACAACATGACATTCCATTCCAACGTGCGGAGTTTACCGATGTGTTCCACGCCTCGCGCAATCGTTTTGCCGATCCAACGCGTCGCCGCTCGATCCGTTCAGCTTACATTTTTTCATCCTCGAAGGTTATGTAGTATACTACAGTTTAGTCGTCAGCTTTGGCTCTTTTTTTCTCTTCATCGCATCATGTTTTTTTTCTACGAGGTGTTAGAATTACGAAAAAAAAGTATGACACTGTCGCGAAACGTGTCGACACCGGGGGGCTGACGCATCTCGGACTCTTCGAAGCGATGTCGTGATATGGTACTGATGGTCGTTGTCCGCTCGGATACACCATCGTGTTGTAGATAATTCAAATCATCGACAAAGGTATCTAAGATATAGCATAAAGATATACAAGACTCGCATCAGGCTGATGACGTGATATCGAAAGAATAATCGAAAAAGGGTAGTTGTATCATCAGCGTCAGTTTTAACATAAGCCTCGCACTATTACATATGAAGAGGGATCCGGTCGAAGTCGATACTCGAAGGATGCTACGAAACATGAAGATCAGATATGGCCGATATGGAATAATGATAATACCGATATAAAATAGGTCGAATTTTGGCGAATAGCTACGCTCGAGTACAACATAAAAACGCATGCAATCGAAAGCGAGCAACGAACTGTTGGATCTGCTGGACATCTTGCTATGCAAAAATCCTGACAAATGCTTTCGCATATTGGAGTCCTCCATGCGATGTTTGCCGCTTCCCTTTTTTGTGCTCGATTCGGTGGACGCGGAAAAAAATCGAGCGCCGACGTGTCTTTACGTGGATAAATGTTGCGAATGGATCGGCTCCATCATCACCGGACTTCACAACGAAGGTGATCGCTGTCTGGTCGAGTACACGAATCGCACACTCGTCGTCTGCGGCGGAATCCGGATCGTCATCGACGACCTCGAACCCCAAGAGGCGCGTCTGTGGAACGCGATCGAACGCGACGCGCACAGATTTTTCAGAAAGGTCGAATCCGACAATCCGAATGGCGTATCTTTCGATTCGACGACGAAAGGCGCGCTCGTGAAATACAGCTCGTGCATGCTCAACTCGCGCATCCAGGAGATGCTGCGAAAGAGCTCTTTCATCCTGCAGTTTACGGTGCTCTTTCTGTACGTCAAGGTGGACGTGACCAATCGTTTCACCGTGGGCTACAAAACGTTGATGTTGGTGTGTCAAAAGAGCTACTCTCAACGATCGATCACTCTCACTGCCGCCGACACGCGCGCGCGATCAGAGTCGAGCGAATACGACGAAGAGGGCGTCGCACGCAGCGCCGACCATAAGCTGCAGTGCATCCTCGATTCCCTTTTTTACTACTGGTACGATCTGCATCCCGCGTATTCCACGAACGTATGGACGGGGAGCGTAAGCCGCAGCACGGTGTGGGCGAGTTGCTGGGTCGAATTCGAGTATATCCGTTCGATGCATCCCACTTTTTCGGGTCAGAGAAAAAAAACTCTGCGCGGCGTTCAATGGGAGTTTCGACAAGTCACGGACGACCGTTTCGGTATGACCGCGTATCGCGCCAACAAAACGAAAGACCATTGTCATCTTTACACTTTTACGTGTCACAGTGAAGAGTCGGACGCTATGAAAGGGCGAACGTGGTCGTCGAGCATACGCCGGCTGCTCGACATCTCCGAGGACGCGACCGAACGACAAACGCGTTGCCGTGAAGAGGCGCGCGTCATCAACGTCGCGCATCTCATGGCCGCCCTGTATCGCAAGCTCATCGGTGAATACGCGAAAGGCGACGCGACGACTTTTCCTTCTTCGTCGCGAGATAACGCCCGAAAAAAATTGATCAACTCGCACAAACCGATACTGTACGCGATGCACGTGTGGGGAGACGGTTTCGACCGCGTGATGGCGCATCACATCGAGAAGATTGTGAACGAGCGTGAAGAAGATGGGGATCTTCTGCCGTACGCGCGTTCCAGCGCTTACCTGCAAGGTAGCCAACAGCGCGAAGACTTTCCTTGGAATAAGCATCGCGCGTCCGCCGAGGTCGTGCATACCGTGCGCAAACGACTCGTTCAGGAAAGGCAAGACGAATTCAACGCGATGTGCAATCGCGTGGCCGTCTTCACGAGGACCCATCGAGCGATTCGTAACTCCTCCGAGCACATGGATATGCCTTTCGTGTTTTGGTTGCGGTGCTGTCAAGAGCGTAACGACGAGGACGACCTAAACATTCGCAGACGGATATTACGATGTTACGCTCCGCAGTGCGAACACCTCGTGGACGTCGTCGAGAACGTGCTGTCGCCGAGTACGATCGAGCCCACGCGCTTCGATCGTACCGTCGCCAAAGAGTTGCTGCACGCGTGTTACATGTACAGGGATTTCGCGCTGGCGTTGACGCAAATACGAAACGCCTACATCTTGGAAGGAGGCGACGATCTAGCGCAGATCGTTCGCATCACGCGCGAGAACGGTAGATTCGAGGAGGCGAGACAGCTTGACGAAGCGCGCACTAAAGGCGCCGAGATAGCGATAATCGATTTCTCGAATGCGTCTTCGAGTACGGGGCTCTTAAACATGTGGCACACGGTGTACGAGGCGATGCCGAATTGGATGGGAACAGACGATTCGACGCTGCTACGAGTGAACGAGGACCTCGTGGCGCTGACGGCCAACAGACGAACCTTCCGTAACTTGCGCGAAGCGGCGATTGTGCTCGAAGCGTGGTCTCGGGATACCATCTCGCTCGACCACTTCTTAAAAATCGTCAACTCCATTCGGAGTGTCGATGTGACGCTGTACGCGTGGCTCTTAAAATACTTAGTGCGCACCACCTGGCTGGTGGACTCCTGGCACAGCGGCCTCCTACAGCACGCGCAGCGAACGAGTCCGACTCCCAAAGAATCGGCACGAGCGAAGGCGGAGCTCCGCCGTCGCATGGACGAGGTCGTCGTCAATATCGGAGACTTGTGCGACGACGATTTTATATCCGTGCTCGAGACAACAAACAGAGGCGAGACCACGATCGCGATCATGAAGCTGCTGAAAGGAAAGCGAACTCGCACGGATCTGCCCTTCGAGGAGGACGCGCTCGTGGGCCTGTTCAACATCTTTTGCTCGTGCGCGGCGGAGACGGTACCCGTGGGACTCTCGACGGCGGAGTCTATCGAACTCTTTGAAAAGATGAGCGTCAACAAAGGCGGTAACGACGAGTTGCTCCGCAAATTTTGCACGCGACCGTTTGTGGAGTGGTGCGTACAGAGGAACACGCAGGTGCGGCTAAAATCGATTCACTGCAGCAAGCGGTGCACGGATCGTTCTGCACGCGTCATCAGTGCCATTCTCAGAACCTTCATGTGCGTTCAATACAGCAACAGGCTGTCTCCGACGCGCATCGACTCGATCTCGGAGGACGCTCGGTCCGGAGAGTCTCCGGTCGAGCCGGCGCACGCCGACGATGCAGAGGAAGAGTTTAGCTCCGAACCGTTCATCGCAACGCGACACGTCCTTCTCGACCGCGTCCCCGCGCTCAAAAATACCGAACCGATACATGTTCCCGTACTGACGCACCCGTTCGATGCGTTTCTGCGGGATCCCAGAAGCGTGTCTCACCCATTATGGTCGCCGTATTGCGAACTTTTCGAGACCGCGGCGTGTTCGTATCCGCGGTGCACTTTATTCTCTTGCTCTCCCGCAACGATTTAACCCCTTAGCCGCCACACGTTGAGAATTCTCAGCAAGCACTAAAAACTGATCTTCTCGGCGACAAATAACTCAAATTCACTTTTGAAGACAGTTTTGAAAAGCTCTTATCGAGCCGCGTGCAGCCATGACGATGCTCTAAATATTTCCCCAGACGCTCTCTATTCTAGCTTAACCATAATGAGTAACATTTAGGGCACATGTGTCATAGTGTTACAAACCCCTAATAATATAAGTAGCCCTAACCGCATGTTGAGCACTTGGTAAGAGCATACCTGGAGGTATAGGGTCAATATTAGGGCTTACATCGTAAACGATGCTGGACTTCGGGTTTAGGCTTAGTTATTATGGGCTCTGACTAGCCCCTAGGCTGACCCTGCATCCTGATCGTAGATGTGACATCCTAGCACTAGTACAGCCTTTCACTGTCCGGGTTTCCGAGAGCACAAAGCCTCGGCCGGACATCCATCAACATTTTTCAGTTGACAATCACGTCATCGGTATCAAGTGTCATGTATTTCTAACGTTTGCATGTGATCCGCCTTGAGAAGACCTTTCCGACACTATTTTCAAAAGTTGAGGCAGGACCCTTATGCCAAAGTTATTGCAAATAAACCAAAATTTTCAAAACCCCGAAATTCCTCCGGCAACTAAGGGGTTAAAGATCGATCGATCGAATATAGTTTGATGTGGCGATACATGTGCTTGTTATCTCAAATCGATTCAGGCAATGTTAGTAGCAATTAGTGTTGAAACGCTGATAAAAAATACGACTTATGGTGAATTATGAAAATGTTATAGCAATTTACGTCAGCGATACAATTTTTTGAAATTAGTCATCGGTCATCGGTAATCTTTACTTTTTCAATATCGCGGTCGTAACCATATTGGAACGTACAACGCGTCGGAATCATACGCACATATCATTCGCCGACTTCGCGAGATCATGCATTCAACTACGAGTGCGTCGATGGAATCGTTGAAATCGACGGAGGGCGAGGAGCAGCTGCTACACAAAATATGGTCGTGCATGCGATACCTTCAAAACGGCGCCGCGAAGATTTGTAGCGAAGATGATATCGTAGATGAGCATCGCGTGAACGGCGATTTTACGAAGCGCGATCCCACACACGTTTGTACCAATAATTGCGTGATGCGGGAAGTGGATAAGCACAGATACGTGTGCGCGAGCTCCGGAAACATGCACGCCTGCGGACCTAATTGTCTTGCCGCGGTTGAAAACCGCGAGGAGTTGGTGTGTCCGCTGACCGGATTATGCGTTTCCGCGTCGTATAAACTGTCGTTCAAATCCGCGGACGACGATCACAACCCTCGCGATGTAAGATATTCTACGGATGGATTCGAAATCGTACAGACGCGCGTGAAGGAGACGGTGCAAAAGCGAGCGCTCCGCGACGAGTCGACGACGAAGGGGCGCATCGCAAACCGTTTGTCCTGGAACGACCTTATACAAATCTCGGACAGAGTCATTCGAATATTGCTATGGTCGGACAAACGCAAGAGTCTTTTTCACGAGGTCAAAACGCGTCGTTCTCGAGCGGCGTTGAAACGCGTGAGCGATCATTTGCGGATGAGGACGCACAACCAACTGCCCGTGATTCTCACAGATGTGCAGAGCATTTTTATTACGGAGATGCAGCGAACGGACGGTTGGATAACGAACAACCCGCCTTGCAACGAGGCACGGGTAGCGCATCTCAGTCGACAATGCGCGGAGGTGCAGCGTTTGATGCTATCATCCACCGTCCGTAAGCAAATACGTTCACCCATCTTTCAACTGAGCAGCAAGTGTCAAATGGAATATTTTGCTCTCGGACTGTTGTACATTATGCGTGACGGGATCGCGAGCGATGACGGTAAGAGTTTGGTCGAAAAAGACTTTTTTCTCAACAAGTACCTACCAAATCTCAACGGTCTGCACATGTTCGATTTTCGAAAAAGCCGGTTCACGCACGCGACCACCTGCATCAAAATGGCCATGACGCTGCAGCACAATTTACAGTCGAGCTTGACATGATATAGTGTTCATTATCGACATTATCGTACTGATCGTTGAATACTATAAGCGAATCGTGTATCCTCGCTTGATGTCATCGAACCGAAATCGAGTATTGTCGGACGTCACCCGGAGATGCACTTCGTCCTTGCAGGTCCTACAGGTCGAAAATACCTAGAGATATCCACCTATTTAAAAAATGCGCATCCAATTTCTTTTCCCAAACCGTCCGCGCAGCAGAGTCAAAGTCTGAATCAAAGTCAACGCTCGCAAAATTCATTTAAAGATGATTGTAGAAAGCGCCCAAATCCTATCAACAATTCTATCGCTCTTACCACCCGTGAATCACATGACTTCAATGAAAAACTATGACATTCTCGAGACGTCGATGAGTTCGATTTACGGTGTCGATGTGACGCTGTACGCGTGGCTCTTAGAATACTTGATGTCAAATATCAGCCATTCTTTTTTGTTGAGGGTGAAACGCGTAGATGTAACACCGCCTGCTTCTGCGCGTACGCATATGGCGCGGTCGTGAAGAGAGGAGTCAGCAAAAAATATTGGCTCGACGAACGATGTATGAAGTCATAAGCGGTGTCGTACATCAGTTTAGCGAGTTGTCGTTGTTCCATCGTTTTAAACACACAGACGTTGTCGTTCATGTATCGCAAGAAATGTATATGTGATATATGATGTATAATAGATGCATTATGTAATATATAGTGATACGGTGATACAAAATATCATAAGGAGTTATCGTCTAGAGCGGTCCGCTGATATTACGTCGTATGTATATATATAAAATACATTATATAAGTATACACTCTATAGATATATGTAATTATGACGCCATAGTCTTGGGGTGGGCGAGGAAATTTCGCCTACGATTTTCGAGAGTATTGGAATTTTTCGCGCGCGCGAGTTGCGTCACGCGCGCGCGAAAATTTTAAAACTTTTAGAAATTTCGGGGGCTGACCGCCCGAAATTTGCCGAACTTTATGTGGTGGACGTAGGATTTTGAGGTGGGCGAGGAAATTTCGCCTACGATTTTCGAGAGTATTGGAATTTTTCGCGCGCGCGAGTTGCGTCACGCGCGCGCAAAATTTCAAAACTTTTAGAAATTTCGGGCGACCGCCCGAAATTTGCCGAACTTTTTGTGGTGAACGTAGGATTTTGAGGTGGGCGAGGAAATTTCGCCTACGATTTTCGAGAATATTGGAATTTTTCGCGCGCGCGAGTTGCGTCACGCGCGCGCGAAAATTTTAAAACTTTTAGAAATTTCGGGGGCTGACCGCCCGAAATTTGCCGAACTTTATGTGGTGGACGTAGGATTTTGAGGTGGGCGAGGAAATTTCGCCTACGATTTTCGAGAGTATTGGAATTTTTCGCGCGCGCGAGTTGCGTCACGCGCGCGCAAAAATTTTAAAATTTTTGGAAATTTCGGGGGTCGACCGCCCGAAATTTGCCGAACTTTTTGTGGTGGACTTAGGATTTTGAGGTGGGCGAGGAAATTTCGCCTACAATTTTCGTGAATATTGGAATTTTTCGCGCGCGCGAGTTGCGTCACGCGCGCGCGAAAAAATTAAAACTGTTGGAAATTTCGGGGGTCGACCGCCCGAAATTTGCCGAACTCTTTGTGGTGGACTTAGGATTTTGAGGTGGGCGAGGAAATTTCGCCTACGATTTTCGAGAATATTGGAATTTTTCGCGCGCGCGAGTTGCGTCACGCGCGCGCGAAAATTTTAAAACTTTTAGAAATTTCGGGGGCTGACCGCCCAAAATCTGCCGAATTTTTTGTGGCGAACTTAAGAATTTGGATGATGAGGGTAATGCTGTTACGAAATTTGAAAATCTCAATTTCTTTGCGCACGATCCAAATCAGAATACGCGTATACTAGTGCTGGATATGTCAGGTGCGTCCGCAAACATCGATTATCCTGCAATTGCGAACGTGGGTGATAGAGAATCTGCGACGAGGGATCCTGTTGACCATTGCTGCGTTGTTAAACACATAACATCGTCGAGATCCATCTTCTCATGACTAAATGAGATTGTCGGTAGGATAGCTGTCGGTCAAATCGTTTGAGTAAAGTACGCTGACGCTGCTGTCGTGATCGACGTCCGGCGCGTCGGTGTTCTTCGATACGCAACACACATCCCAAAAAATGTTTGTTTCGTCGGTCACTCGCGTCACGTTCTGCGTGCTGACGGTAAATTCCTGTACATCTTCCGTGATCATGGCGAGCAACCGAAGCGGCGTTTCGATCTGGTTCATCGCGTGTATATTTTTCCCTATCAAATACGACATGCAAAGCGCCACTCCGGCGGCGCCCGACAAGCCCTCCGTGGTGATGGTGCGCATATCTCGCATCTTGTCGAACTCTTTCGCGATGTTGCATATGTTGTTTGACAACATAAAAACTTCCTCATTCTCGGTGTTGTCGATCATGATCATATCGATGGACGTGTCCGTGTTTTCGTTGATATCGCCCATGTTTCTGGCGTAACGAATGCAGACTTCGTTGAGATCTCCCGAAGCTCGCGCGTAGGCGGACGCCGTGCATATGATATACATGAACGGTCTCTCTACGTCTTTTATTTTCGTTTCTAACGACGCGTCCGTGTCCGAATTTGCATGGTTTTCGTCCGTTTCGCGTGCCGCAAATCGGAACATCGTGCTCGCGAACGGCGTCTCACCGTTGTCGACGCCGTCGCGACGGTCGCATATTTATACCTAGTCGAAAATCGTACCATCACCACAAATTTGTCGACACGAATAACGCGGCACGCGATATTATTTATACATATCGGCCGAGGATGTATAAATCATATTTAATATAAGGTCCTATATAAAGTTAATGCGGACTTATAAATATATAGCCGCGTATAACCTTATATAGGAGATGTATTTTTTCCAAAGCGCGACTTCATTTTGTAACATCGATTTTCATTGGTTAATACATATGATACATTTTCATAAATAGGATACTTATTATATAACGTGTTTAGGATACCCCACTGTAGGAGGCTACCACTCCAGTTTCTTCTCTTCTTTACACTTTCGGGCTTATACTATTCTACACTTATTAAACGACCGCACGAGGTATGCTTACGTATGGTCAACTATCGGACTTCGGTTTCGTAAATCCTTCAAGTTATTACTACAAGACTTCGGTTTCGTAAATCTTTATAGCTATGCTTTTTACAGCAGTTACAGTACGGCTTACAATTCTCAGTTCAGTTCTCATCTCCGAAACTGGTTACACTTAGAGTTCTTATACATTCAGGAACTCTCTCCATAACTCAACTGTACTGAGTACTCCGTACAACAGGCTAGGCACCTCACATCAACATCATTCTGATCGGTCCTACTGTACTCCGTACTGAGTACTCTTGCGTTTTGTACTTAGCCGTTTTTCTTGCTCTTGTGCTTGCCTCCTAGCACAACTTCCCCCCCTTAGGGAAGGTCACGTCCACGCTGACCACGTCGGACCAGTAAAGTTTTTATACAGATCTTCTACTGTTGCTCAGGATGATTATACAGGTCTCAGCCGCCTGTTGTCTGGGATGACATTACACTTCCCAAGACACACCGCAACAAGGAGATCAACCTCTTAAGCACAAGGGTCGGCCTCTCACCGGTCTGCCATCTGCACTACCAGGCTCCCCCAAGGCTCGAGATCTCACATCCATTACCACGCTCAAGGTTTCAAACCTTCCAACACGGTACACTTACAGGTGATGACAATAGGTTTGCCAATTACCTGACAGTTCTCGGGATGCCGGCCCGGAGAAAAGGTTTTAAACCCCTACCGCCTCCTCGGATGCGCAGAGCTTTTATCCAGATCTCCAACTGCCGCCTGGCTATGCCGAGGCTAGAGCCACTGCTCTGGTGGATGGATTATACAGGTTCTCACCTGTCGCCTGGCTATGCCGAGGCTAGAGCCACTGCTCTGGTGGATGGATTATACAGGTTCTCACCTGTCGCCTGGCTATGCCGAGGCTAGAGCCACCGCTCTGTTGGATGGATTATCCAGGTTCTCACCTGTCGCCTGGCTATGCCGAGGCTAGAGCCACTGCTCTGGTGGATGGATTATACAGGTTCTCACCTGTCGCCTGGCTATGCCGAGGCTAGAGCCACCGCTCTGGTGGATGGATTATACAGGTTCTCACCTGTCGCCTGGCTATGCCGAGGCTAGAGCCACTGCTCTGGTGGATGGATTATACAGGTTCTCACCTGTCGCCTGGCTATGCCGAGGCTAGAGCCACTGCTCTGGTGGATGGATTATACGGGTTCTCACCTGTCGCCTGGCTATGCCGAGGCTAGAGCCACTGCTCGGGTGGATGGATTATACAGGTTCTC
>LGRX02031593.1:0-41236 GCA_001247695.2 Cymbomonas tetramitiformis
TGCTATTATTTCTTATTGGTGAGTGATTACTGTAATGGTCTCATATTGTCTGTCTGAGATGTAATCATAGTGTGAGTTAATATCACTGACTTTAGCAAGAACAGAAGAGGGCGGGTCCATATGGTCATTATATTCGAAAATGGAACCTGCTGGAATTAGGATGCAACCGTCATCGGTGATGCTATATTCAAAGTCGTATTGAAAACTGTTGGTTCCTTCGATTCTGACAAAGACATTAGGGTTTTTGGCATTGTTACTGTATTCTGTGTATTGTATTGACATGGCCTCTAAGTCAATATTGGTAATGTGAATAAGAGAGATGGAATCTCGGTCACCATTTCCTTTCCAATGAACCTCACCCGTGTCCGGGGGTACTATGTTGTCTCTATATTGTTTCTTGACATATCTGGCCTGTGGGTCCAAACCTACAGGGTTTTGAAGCATTTCCTTTTCGATTTCGGTTAGCCATCCAGGGGGTCTATTACCGTTCAGCCTGCAAAAGCCTTTGCTTTCTTGCCAGTTTTTTAACATTCCACCGCAGGGAGTCAGAAAGGAACCTGTGTGCTTGAGGTTATATTTTTGAATTGCGGAGGTAACATTCCTTGTCAGGGTCATGACCGATGACATATGTGTCATACATGCCATACGTGTCATACCTGTCAGACATGTCATACCATGTCATGTCATGTCATGTCGGTCATGTCATATATTATTATGACAGTCGGTCGCGTCATATATTATTATGACAGTCGACAGTATGGTCGACCATGACTGTACAGGTCGAGTCGCGTCATATATTTATGACAGTCGTCAGTACGGTCGACGATGACTGTACATGTCGCCAGATGATAATGTCATATCATCAGGCATCCCTGTCATCGAGAGTTCGTATGTCGAACTCGAAGATGGCAAAGCAAAGATACATCTTGAAAACAAACAAGAACCATCTTGGCTTTCAGCATGCGCGGAACTCGCATGCGCAGCATGAACGAACTAGTCGTTATTACCATGCTGGTCGTTCAACCTACGTCTCGGGTTCACAACCCAATGGCGGTACCATCTAAGATGATGGGAGACGTAAGGTACAAAAGTGAGGAAGCGTTGTGCTTCAGCAGATCTTCTTACAGAGACTGCACTCACAAACCCGCTCATCCGTACACTTGCATTGCTGTTCAACTTTGCAGTGTTTATTTTGTATATTGATAATATATTCACGGCGCTTGTCTGCATAGCCGTATCAGATGGTATTCTAAAAGTCGTCAAGGCACGATACTCGAGAACTCAAGTGGGTGCAGCGATAGACGTAGTATATTTGATATTGTTCGCAGGTTTGCAGGTGGGCGCATATCGACAGCGCTCGCATAATATTGAATATCTGCAGGGCGAATAATATACAATCGCATATTGACAGCGCAGAGATAGCGCGAGGAGATTTCTCGCAGCATACACGCGGAAACAGCTGATCGCACACATACGCGATAAGGTGTGCGCAGGGCATACATCGACGCAGCAATGAAACGTATTCGCATAAATGGTTCGCAAATGTATGCATGTTCGCAGATGCGACAAATCATCGGCGAAATCGCTTTCGCGTGGAAAATCATCAGCGCAGTATCACGATTTTCATGATAGCACTAAATTGCTTCATACATGCAGCATGCGCGATGGTCACTAATTTACAGATGCAGCATGCGCGATGGTCGCATATTTCTACAGAAGTCAATCGCAGCATGCGCGCGCTTGTATGAATCACTTTCAAAATTTGTCCAGAATGATATATTACATAGTTGTCATCGGCAGAATTTTGATTCGTATACATGTCAGCGCTCGCATTCGTATGCGACGTACATCAGTGATTTTTGCAATGCAATTCCTTCGCACTGTTTACAATGTCAGCGCGTACAATGATTTATGGCCTGTCAGCACGATATACGTTCTTCATGATTTCGTCACATGCGAAGAACGCCCGATTTTAGCGTGCACAATTTTGATGTGTTTTACATGCAGTGAGAAGCACATATGTATAAGCCCGTCGAAATCATATGCAGAATGACTGTATACATGATCGTTATGCTTGGATACATTACCACTATGTTGCTGTAAAAGTATCATTATCATACTGCAGCAAATTCCAAAGTGTTCTGATGGCTGCACAAATACTTTAATCATCAGCATCATTCTATTTAGCATCACAATGATCTGTTCACAACATGTGTGTGCGAATCAGCACACACACACATGCACTTATTTCACTTACAGCAATCATCAACATGCAGTGCATACACTTTTATACTATGCACATATCTTATGCTGAATGATTGCATTGATTGTGAATTGTACATGCTTTATTATACTGTACAGCTTGATCACGATAACAGCTGTAGTACATAGAGCATACGCATATTGCAGTGAATGCTAATCTATATTCGAATCCATGTAGCAAAGGGTGCCTGAAAGTGATCTTAACACCATAATTAGTTTGTCATGCCTGGTGGACCCGAGATGCTCTCCAGATCACATGTACATTCTATGGTGGATCACTGGATGGAATGCTCACCTGAGCTTCATGTAAAATCTATCAGCAACTCATTTTGTAATGAGATTAGCATGGAATTACAATGATCCCTAAACTTGATATATATCATGTTAGATGTAATCAGTACATGGTATGCTGACTGTCTTGCATGATAAATTGTCTAGGATATTGTGATATCCAGAACATATTCTGCAGAGTGTGTACAAGTAAACACACACACACACTGACATAAGTACTAATCAGCAGTACTACACACTGCACATACACTAGCATTCATTATACATGTTAAAATTCACTGACTCAGAGTGAATAGATCAACTATATTGTACATGGTAATATAGATACCACTTCCAAACACATGTGCGTGGAAAGTGTCAATGATGGCGATACATAAGGGAACAGGATAAGATAACATGCTGTAGGGCTGGATGGAGAATATCTCCAGACCCGAAGGCATTATACAGTGTTCATAATGCAGCTGGTAACTGCTGAACACTGTCCATACCTTTACTATCGCTGGAGCAACTACAACAACTACGTTGCATATTGACAGTTGAATCAGACTTGATCAGATCAATTGCATGCAACACACAGATCAATATTTACATGATATCTGACAATAGTGTTAAGGACAATCACACACATATAAATGTGCTGTGTCAAGTTGCTGTGATTGTATCCAGCAAAGTCCAGATTTGTTCTAAATGAGATATATCACTTTGATAAATCTTAAGAGCACAGACCTATGCTCAAAACAAATCATAGGTTGAGAAATATCACTAAAGTGGGTGTATCCACTTAAGTTGATTAATCTATACATAATCAGAAAAGTACATTTGCTGTGCATGGGTTTAAATCAGTAAAACCCAGAATGCTATCAACCATAGATGTTGATATACAGCACAATTCACTTATTTGCCATGAAATTTATCATGTGCCAAAGTGAAGTTCCTCACAGTGATTCTGTACTTACATTCCACATATACACTGAAATATGTCACTAAAGCAATATTTCAGATAGCTGAAAAAGCTGTAAAATGGGTAAA
Organism: Cymbomonas tetramitiformis; assembly: GCA_001247695.2. Classification (NCBI taxonomy): domain Eukaryota; kingdom Viridiplantae; phylum Chlorophyta; class Pyramimonadophyceae; order Pyramimonadales; family Pyramimonadaceae; genus Cymbomonas; species Cymbomonas tetramitiformis. Next base: position 3,583 of record LGRX02031593.1, read on the forward strand.
AATGCTCCACGTTTAATTTCAAAATGAAAAATGTGTGCCCATTTTATTTAAAATTATGATTTTATACCTTTTAAGGTATCAGGAAATCATAATGACACATGTCATATCTGTGTGACACCCTAAATATTAGGTGTTGAATATATAGGGGTAACGCTATTGCTGTAACGATAAATCGCTCAAAATGTTGTACGTAAAACACATTTTGAAAATTTCGGATTGATTTTTTTGGCTGAAATGAATGTTTATATATCAAATAACAATCCCTGATTTATGCAGCATGTGTAACGCCCTGTAACAACCCTAAAATTAAATGTGTGTAACAGGGGTGTAACGTACCCTCTGAAAACCACCTTACATTTATTTAGGTATTAAATGCAGTTTTGCTTAAAAACCTTTGCAAAAAAAATATACTGCTTATTTGTTTACCTATATTAGGGTTACACATACCATGTAACACCCTAATCATATTATTGGGTGAAAGGGCCACTGTAACCAGATATGCCCTAAATGCCACCTATTTATTGGATACACTTTGTGTTTGGCAGATATATATCATGCTGTAATCAGCACGGACATGATTATATATCGGGCAACAACCCAAGAACTGTTGGGCAACAACCCTAGAACTGTATGAGCTGCTTCCTATAAGGATTGCAAGCTACAAGCTATAAGCTGTAAGCTATACGCTATGAAATATATAGGCAACTGACTGCCTATGTGTTCACACTTCCTCAAGGGGGGGAAGAAGGTGGATAGGATTACACACATATCCATTTTATATTCTGTGATTTATGATGGATTGCTTTTGATAAAATCACTGCATCCACAAGTAACGTTGAAATCTGTACAACGTTAAAATCCACTATCACTAACAAAGTGTAAACTCGGATGGGAAACTATATCCCAATGACTATAAGTTGACTCTTGCTCAGCATTTACATTCTCGAGTAAGTTTGGAATGCTGAACTATATGCATAACATATAACCTGATACCATGCTTAATTGCATTTCCTGGATCAGAAGATGATAGTTATATAATGTATATATATATATATATATATCCCACCTGATATACTTTGGCACTATAGCTGTATATAAGAGTGGGAAGGACAAGTGCATCGCTGTAAGACTGGTTGATATAGTCCCAGTGCTGAAGGCAGAATTTGGCACCCGAATAACAGCTGATAACTGTTGGTGACCACCATGCAAGACCTTCCAAGCGTAACTCCTTTGTTCTGAGATGCAAGTGAATTGTTCATAATATGTTGACATCACATAAAAGCATTCTGATAAAAACCCTATATATTCACATGAGTTGTCATCACTACAATGACATGGGTTTTAGAATCGTCGAAATGAGTATAACTCCGATGAATTCATTAGTACAAATAAGCTGTTGGGATTATTCCTCCGGCTGGATTGCAATTATTCACAATCCCTGTACATCCCGGTGACAAAATATTGCACTGGACTGATCACCACATTAGGTATAATCAGTGATATATAAGTCACCAGAGAAAGCATTGCAATCAGCACAATGCTGTCTAGACTCACAAAGATGAGTAACATATATTCTCATATGTAATAAACAGAGGCACAATGTGACCTACGCTAAAATCGCGTATGCTCGGGCACTGTATTGTGACCTGCGCTAAGATCGTGTATGCATGGACACAACATGACTCGTGCCAATGACGTGGACATATTTTTTGCCACGACATCACATCTGAAATCAATAAATCACTCAGAGTAAAGGTGTTGACATCAGTATAGCACCATTATGCATATAATCATGAGGATTTTAAAGAAGACATAGTCTCTCCAATATTGACAAACATGGTACACATATATATATATCCATGCTCTCTGATCATATATTGATATTCCACAGCATACGATGATGGTAATAGCAAGCCACTTCGCCGCTGGAGGGTAGTATTGTATATATACAGCACATGCTTGGGCACTATATGACCCACGCTGATGACGTGGATTCGGGCTGCATCCCAATAACTGCAATGCACCTTTGGTGCAATGGGCTGCAACCCGAGAACTGCTATCCAGCTTCATAGAAAGCTTCCACGTCATCACATAGAGGTCGGACCTCTGTTGTATTTGAACGGCGCTTGACAACCGCCTAGCATTACACTTCCTTGAGGGGGGAAGATGATAAGCTAGAAATACAACTAAAAACCAAATAAATAATAAAGACAAATAATAAAACAAGTAAGTTGCATCATTGTTTTTGTTTTGGTAAGCCTGACTGAATACAGTCAAACCATGCAGAACTCCATGAAGTTGACACATACATCAGCCATGATACATATGAGCTTGATTTTGAAGACCTAGACATTGTATACATCTGGTCTAGCATGTATCCAGACTAGAATTGTATATTGACACGGTGCAAGCACTATAGCCTCTGCCACCAATGATCATTGAAAAGGGCAACCATTCTTGATACTTCATACATATCATCTGATTGGATCATTAAAGGTGTCAAGATTACTCAATGCAATATGCAGGCCACGGCCTGAGTACAGTGTTGAGCCGCAGCAGCCAGCGGTGCCGGCAGCCGACGTGCAGATCACAACAACCAACACCGAATTCCCTGGAGCTGTGCAGCTGGTGAGCACGGCACCGCAGTCCCGGCCCAGGGGTCCGGGTGGCCCGGGCCGCAGGCCCTATGGGGCGGGTCACTTCATGTACATGAGTCTGCTGTGCATTCTGGCATTCTCTGGCACGGCAGATGCGGTGCAGTCTGGTGGTGCCTCCGGTGCTGTGCTGGAGGTGCACCCACGGGCTCTGGTGCTTTGGCATGCTATCACCTGGGGTCTGGCTATCTCGGCCTGTCTTCCTGCCGTTGGTGCCAGGACTCCCGTACGCACCTGGCGACACCTTGTCAACCGGCAGTCACCAGCGGGCGGGCACCAGCCCTCAACAACCCAGCCTCCGGCGGGTGAGCCCCGTACCTCTCGCCGCTCCTCACCGGTCTGGACTGCTGTTCTGGTTATCTGTAGCCTGGCTCTCTGTACCTCGGCACTACTGTTTGGGTACTCTCTGGGTCTGCGGCAGTCAGTCAGGCAGTCAGTCAGTCAGTCAGCTTACCCCGCCAGCAGGGGGGTCCGTCGGCCGTTCTGCTGGTCAGCTTTTCTCAGCTGATGGACTGGCTACCGGTGATACCGGCTTATGTCTGGTCTCTGGTTATGCTGTGGGTACGTATGCTTCTGTGGAGCTTGGTGTACTGTCTGGTCAGCTTGGGTCAGTTACAGTGGTCTACCCTCTGGTACCCGCTGGCTATACTGGTATTCTGGTCTATGGCAGTGCAGAGTCAGTTCCGTTATATGTGCCCGACGAGGAGTGGGCTGCTTCTGGATTCAGTTCTCTGGCCAGTGCTGTCCCTGCACCCGTCCGGGTTGACAGGGGCATCGTGTGTGACTCTGGAGCCACATGTGTCATGTGCGGGGACCTGTCGGCCTGCACCGACGTGGACTACACCCGTACGGTGGCCTTCACCATGGTTACGGCTGGGTCTCACAGGACGGATGCTACTGTGACATTCCATCTGTATGGGGTCTGTATCCAGGACGGAGCCATCGACCACTTCGTTCTCCCAAACTCACACTATAAAGCCGGCTGCCGCACTCTCCTGTCTTCTCGGGTTATGCTTTCCCTCGGCTTCGGGTCCCCCTGACCTTGTGTCCCTCACTTACACCCACCTGCCTACTGGCCGTGTCTATCGGATCATTGACTCTGGCACAGACTATATGTGGGCGGAGGTCCCTGAGGGGGCAGCCAGTGCACTCACCCAGACTGTCTCACGTGTCCGCACCGGTGAGATCTGTGACTGGATGTGGGCACGCTCAGAGTATGCCAAGTGGGCTTTCCTGAAGGGCTCGCCCGCTGCACTGGCCAAGACCGGGGAACACAACTTTGACATCTCCCTCTTCGGAGACGACCTCCCCCCCGGCGTGGGTAACAACCAGACCTGCCCAGTCAGGTATTCACTGTCTGATTCCTGCTGGGGTCACCTCTGGGCCGGTGCCTATATATATGGCAACCCGCCCTTTGACAGACTCACCTGTGAGCGGATGCTCAAGAAGGCCAACCGGGACTTTGCAACCGACCCCGAGCACACGGTATTCCTCTTCTTGATTCCCCAGTCACACCTCAGTACCTTCAGGCAGCACCTTATTCATTGGGAGGTGCTACATGTGTATCCGGCTGGCACAGAGGGCATATTCAGCTACCGTCGTGAGCACACCTATGCTGGACGGCCCCTTCAGTCGGCTGGCTCGGAGGGCGGGGGGGACCGTGTCTTCATTGCTGGTACCCCGTTCCCGGTGGCTATCATCTACCGTGATCAGTACACGTCCATGAGGTTCACCCCTGAGAGGTGGTGCCATTCCGCATATGCTCATGCTCATGGTCTCAGGCTGGCTCAGCTCATGGACCTTGGTGTTGACATCGCCCGGCCTGGCACTACAGTTACCCGGGAGCAGCTGCTGTCTCACAGGACCTGTGCTGAGGCCTGTGCTGTGTGTGCCCGTATGCGGACAGTGCAGCCGAGTCCGAAGCACCCTTCGGCTGACAGATACAGAGCTCAGAAGCCTGGATCTATGTGGGCTGCTGATGCTACAGGCCCGATCACGCCTATTGGCTATGACGGGTCGAGGTACCGCTGGACCTTTGTGGAGTTCACTGTGAGGTTTACACTTTGCTACTTCTCTGCTGAGAAGTCGGCATACAGCTTCATTCTGGCTCAGTTCCTGGCAGATGTTGTTCATCACGGCTTTGCCTGCACTGGCCTGGTTCTCCGCACTGATTGTGCCCCGGAGCTGTGTGACCCTGCAGCACAGGCTCTGTACAAACACCATGGCATCAAACACCTGCAGTCGTCACCCACCCTGCACTGGCAGAACTTCATGGCTGAATATGTGATTGGTAAGATCTCGTCGGTCTCCCGTGCACTCCTGGAGACAGCCGGTATGGACCTCACCTACTGGCCTCTTGCAGACAGTCATGCCTGCCTGCTATGGGATATCCTGCCTCATGGGCGGGACGCCGTGGTGCCATTCTATCACCTTATGGGCTATCACTTTACCTACTCCCGTATCGAGATATTCGGCACCCTGTGCACTGTGGCCATGGATGCTCAGCAGATGCGGGCCCGCCATCCGGGGGTCTCCAAGAAGCGGACCCCCCGGGCCTGGCAGGGGCGGTTTGTGGGCATCAGCCTCAGGTCCTCGGCCTACAAGGTACTAGACCTGGAGAGGAACAAGGTTGTTTCCGAGGGCCGGCCAGACTTCATCAGAAACTACTCAGAGTTCGGGCAGGTGATGTCATCGTTCCCTGCCCCCGCTCCCGACGAGCAGCACTCCGCACCCGTGCCCAGTGACAGGCCGGAGCCGTGGAAGGACTACACCACTGACATGGTGGTGACAGTCCATTCCGTGGCTGCCTATTATGACACCCGGGACGGTGAGACCTATGCCACCGTGCAGTTGCTTGACACTGGTTCAGCAGACACTTTCTGGACCACCGCCCAGCAGTATGTCATGGCTGACCCTGCGGGCACTGCTTGGTTTGACTTGGTCCACTGGCTGGACCGCCGCAGGGTCATTGACTGTGTCAATCAACACTACCCGCTCTGGACTCTGGCTAAGGCTCAGGAGGCCCGCGGTGATCCGCTGTATCCGGCACTCATTGTGTCCACGGACATGAGGCGGTCCAGGTCCTATGGGGTGCTCTTCCGGCCTATGGCCTACGGTGATGTGACTGCCCCACGTGCCTATGCCATGGACCTCCGTGCCAGTCTGGTGGTGTTCCCTGATACCCACAGTGCTTGCCACCTTCCCTTCTCCGACCACCCGGAGCAGGACCAGTGGCTACTTCCGCACTATGTGGTCCCACCGGAGGACACGGTCGGTAGGTTGCCAGCCAGCGGCACACTCAGCTTCTGTCATATCTCTGCTGACCTCGCCGAGCGCCTGTACCACACTGCAGCTCCTGATCTGCCACTGCCAGGAGGGTACCGCCAGGCACTGTCTATGCCTGATGGGGCTCAGTGGGAGGAGGCTATTACCGGTGGGGAGGTGCAGCCTCTGATTGACCAGGGTAAGATAGAACCGGTGGAGGTGCTACCCGACGGTGAGATCGCCACCAGCACCATCTTTGTGCTGAATAAGCCCTGGAAACCACGGGATGGTCTACCGCCCGTCCAAATTCATAAAGCTCGGATGGCCGTGGCTGCCACGTGGCACTGGGGCTACACCCAAGCTGAGACCGCGTGCACGGTAGCAGACCTGCCCACCTTCCGCCTTCTGTAGGAGTCTACACCTTGACTTCTTCTCTTCTTTACGGTTTCGGACTTATACTATTCTACACTTATTAAACGACCGCACGAGGTATGCTTACGATTGGTCAACTACAAGACTTCGGTTTCGTAAATCTTAATAGTTATGCTTTTGCTTTCAAGTGTATGCTTTCAATACACAATATACAGCGGATACGGCTCTTACTTTTTATGTTACAATTCTCAGTTCAGTTCATCTCCCCGAAACGGGTTACTCTTAGAGTTCTTATACATTCAGGAACTCTTTCCATAACTCAACTGTACTGAGTACTCCGTACAACAGTCTAGGCACCTCACATCAACATCATTCTGATCGGTCCTACTGTACTCCGTACTGAGTACTCCTGCGTTTTATACTTAGCCGTTTTTCTTGCTCTTGTGCTTGCCTCCTAGCACAACTCCCCCCCCCTTAGGGAAGGTCACGTCCACGCTGACCACGTCGGACCAGTAAAGTTTTTATACAGATCTTCTACTGTTGCTCTGAATGATTATACAGGTCTCAGCCGCCTGTTGTCTGGGATGACATTACACTTCCCAAGACACACCGCAATAAGGAGATCGACCTCTTAAGCACAAGGGTCGGCCTCTCACCGGTCTGCCATCTGCACTACCAGGCTCCCCCAAGGCTCAAGGTTTCACATCCATTACCACGCTCAAGGTTTTAAACTTCCCAACACGGTACACTTACAGGGGATGACAATAGGTTTGCCAATTACCTGACAGTTCTCGGGATGCCGGCCCGGAGGAAAGGTTTTAAACCTTCACCGCCTCCTCGGAGTGCTAGAGCTTTTACCCAGATCTCCAACTGCTGCCCGGTCGTGCCAGGTCCGGAGCCAATGCTCTCGTGAAATGGATTATACAGATTTCCACCTGTTGCCTGGTCGCGCCGAGGCTAGAGCCACTGCTCACTTGGATAGATTACCCAGGTTCTCACCTGCCGCTTGGTCATACCAAGGCTTAGAGCCACTGCTCAAATGGATTATACAGATTTCCACCTGTTGCCTGGCTGTGCCGAGGCTAGAGCCACTGCTCTCTCGGATGGATTACCCAGGTTCTCACCTGCCGCCTGGTCTCGCCAAGGCTGGAGCCACCGCTCTTCCCGACGCTCCCCAACGCTCTCAATCGCTAAGACCACTCGCGTCAGATTCCCATCCGCCCTCAGGTATGATCGTCACCTCCGCTCGCACTCCCGCTAACGCTATCGGTTCCGGCTCAAACTCGGGCGGGTCACTCTCAACAACAGCTGACTGGACTAAAACGCTCATCTCGCTCAGATCCTCCCTGACAAGCAGTTCAGACAGGAACGCATGCACCTCTTCATGTAGGGTCAGGTTGTGGAAAAGCTGTTTTAACAGTGCTGACGGAATCCCATACAAATTCTCTCGCGCTCCCATGCCCTTCGCAAACACACCTCCGGCTCTCATCGCGCGCCCTCCCTGCGCGACCTTCTCGTGCCTACCGTGTTGTCGGAAGAATTCGCAAGGCGTGTCGGAATCGCACACTCGCAGGGGTGTGCGCAACGGAACGTTGGTCCAGATGTGCGTGGGCTTTCTGTATGCGGTCCCGTATTTACAGTACGTGACGAGGTGCCGGAGCTGGTAGATTGCTCATGCATCGACGCGTGTGCAAACCGTGGGGCTCTCTTCCCTTCGGGTTCTCAATTAAGTATGCTTCGGGCCGCAAGTACCGGATGATCTCCAATGTCCTACGAACTCGCCTGTCCGCAGCGCGCAAATCTCGGATGCCTATTGTCTTCGCCTGGCTGTACTTTGTACAAGGTGGGCTAGCCCAGACTACGTCGAAGTGTCCTGGTCGGAACTGTCGGTAGTCCCATCGCGTGATATCCTTGCAATGTGTGGGGGCCCACTTGGGCTGAATGTCTACGGCAGCTGTTGGGAAACTGCTTAGTAAACTGCCTCTCGACTGACCCGGTCCCACAGAACAATACGAGAATTCTAGACTGGCCGACTGGCTCCTTCTCAAGTGCTGCGGCTCCGTTGACTGGCGGCAGGGTGCTCTGAGCAGATACTCTCGCGAAAGTTCCTACTTCCTCATCAAACCTCTCCTCTGGCACCCATGGCATTGCGCCGTCTACCTTGAGCTCCTCCGATAGCGTGGTCCATACCGCTCCTGCGGACTCGTCGCGTCTCTTACGGACCCTAAGCTTCTCTCGCTCCACTCTCTTAGCCTCGATCCTCTCAAACTCCAACAACGCTCGGTTGGGAACACCGGGCCTGCCGGCTCCGTCCCACTCCAGATCCTCTCGGGTCTTCCACTCGTTCTCACTGCGGGGCATTCCTGTCCACTTGACCAGGTACTCTGTCCACCTCCTGCCCTGACGCTGGCGCGTGCGCGAACGCTCCACCCTCTCGACGTGGGTTTCCTTGCGCCCGCGGACGTCCAACGGAGGAGGGGGAATCTCCTTAGCTCTCTCAACGAAGCGGCTGCCCGACTCTACTGGCGAAAGCCGGTCCACGGTAAACACATCGTGCACTTTCCACTGCTTAGGCGTCTGCAACCTATAGGCCGACGGTGCACCTCTATCGCTCGCGGGAAGGGCCATCTGCCTGTCGCTGTGAAAGACTTCCAGCACCCGAAGGGGCCCAAGGCGCTTCTTAAGCAATTTCTTGTGCAACCCGCGGTCGCCCGGCTGGGTGAGGTGCGTGGCATCCACCCAAACCTCATCGCCTACTGCGTAACTCCTGGACTTGTGACGCGCGTCGTACCGGGCGATCTGTTGCTGCTGAGCTAAGAGCAGCTTCTTCCTAGCGAGCTGCAACTGGCGAACAAATTGGCGGGCTGTCTCGTGGGCTGTACCCCTTTTTACTGCTGCGCCCCTCCCCCCCTTAGCTCGGCCTCTCCGTGATGCAAGTGCTGCCTCCACGAAGAAGTCCAGCTGAGAGGCCGGAGCGTGACCATACGTCAGTTCAAAAGGGGTGAATCCCGTGACGGCGGAACGAGAGTCATTAATGGCGTACTCGACCGGGGTACACCATAAATCCCAATCGTGCTGGTTGGCGTCGACGTACGCGCGCAACATGCGTTCGACCGTGTGGTTTGTGTGCTCTGCCTGCCCATCACCTTGAGGGTGGTACGGCGTGGTAGAGGCAACCTGGACTCCCATCAACCGATGTAGCTCGAGATGCATCTCATCCCTGAAGCGGGAGTCCCGATCACAGACGATCTTCATGGGAGCGCCGTGCAAACGCCACACTTGGTCGAAATACATGCGCGCGATCTGTGCAGCTGAGCTGTCAGCGTAAAGCATGGGAACTACGTGCACCATCTTGGACAACTTGTCCGTGAAGGTAGCAAACGCGTCGTACCCTCGCTCTGTGCGGGGCAGCCCAGTGACGAAGTCGATACTAACCACTTGCCACAGTCTTACTGGGACTTGCAGGGGGTTAAGCCGACCGTCTGGATACCCGTTGCGTGGCCGGGTCTGTTGGCACACAACGCAGGATTTGCACCAGTCGGTGACATCCTTGCTCATGCGTGGCCACCAAAAGCGACGGGATACTCTGTCCAGTGTCTTATCCCTTCCTGTGTGCCCTGCTGCTGGGGACTCGTGTGCTTCGCGCATCACCAGCTCTCTGAGGGGGGAATCCTGAGCTAGCACTAGCTGATACCGCCCTTCTGCCACTCGCCATATCATGTCGTCTACCATGCGAAATGTGTCTGTCCTCTGATGTGGGGCTGCGATCAGTTCCTCCTTCAACGAGCCGAGGTACTGGCTGCGTTCGTATTCCGCTTGCAAGGCGCGGACGAACTCATCAGCCTTCAGTGGGCCTGATGCCGCCCTGGCCCTTGCTGCAACCCCTGTAGTGACTAAAGGCTCGTCGGGTTCTGCCTCACTGTCCTTTCGCGCAGGCGGCGCTCGGGGCTTTGCCCTGCTGGCTGCTGGGGCCCACACCAGAAGGACCGGCCAGCGCAGCGGGGGTCGACCTCCATCAGGGGACTCGAAGAGGTGGTTGGGACGACCTTTTTCGTCCTTCGTGTCAAAGACTTTGACCGGATGAAGCCCATACTTGGGGTGAATCAACCGTCTCCAGGGGGCGTCATAGTCTGGCAGAAGGAACATCGCCGAGGTGTTTTCCGGATCGGCGCGCCACTCAGCAAGGAAATGCCGAAGAATTCTTTCTATCAAGTCTGAATCCTTCGTGTAAGGGGGGTTGCACCAAACGTGTTTCCCGCGCCACTTTTCCTTCAAGCAATCGGTCCAATAGGTGTCAACCTGCCGGTTAACGCCCATGGAGTCGCAACACGCGTCAACGTCAAACACCCCGTACTGGGCTGCTATCTCCTCAAAGCGCTCCCTGATCAGCTTCCAGTCCTGGCGATCTACGACCTGGTCGTAGTGGGAGCTACTTTCTGGGGGCTTAACGGGCTCAGGTACCTTTCCGGCTGCCTTTGGATGACTCTGGGCCTCAGGGTGGGGGAACTTCGGGTGACTCTGGACTTCTGCTGTGGCCTGTTCCCTAGCTCGGTCTGCTCTGGTCATGACTGCTAGCGATTCGGCATCCCTCAAGGATTTCTCGCCTACTGCTAGGGTGGCAGCTGCGTCCAGCCAAAGGGCCGGCGACTCTACCCACGTGAGCCCATTCAGATGGGTGAGCTCACCAATGACCGGTGCTGGACTGGTGGGAGGGAAGGACTCGTCCTCGGAATCACTATACTCGAAGGTGGCGCCTAAGACAGATGTGGGATCCTCGTCCCCTTCGCATCTCTTGCCTTTCGGCTCAGAGTACTCGGGTCCATCAGATCCATCGGTGGTGCGATCCACTGCCCCGAGGACAGAGGTAGGATCCTCGTCCTCTTCGGACCCCTTGCCTGCTGGTACGGAGTCTCTGGGCCCATCCGTGGCGCGATCCACAATCCTTTTTTCCTTCAACCCTTCTCTGGCTGACATTTCCTGATAGTCTGGTCGCCGGGACTGCGCGTCTGGTACTACTAAACAGCGCCCTGGCACGTGCTCCATCTGATGGACTCCTACCTCTACCAGGTCCTCGTACCAGCGAGCCTGACGTCGGCTGAGCTCCCTAGCTGGGGCGAAGAGCCACTGAAGGGGTTTATGGTCTCCCATGAGCTTAAATGATGTGAAAATCAGATAATGTCTCCAGGTGACCGTGGTGCAGTGATGGATGGCACAAAGCTCCCGTTCCCCAGCGTGATAGTTCTGCTCAGCGCTGGAGAACTGCCGGCTTTCAAAGGCCAAGGGCTGTAAGCCTCGTCCCTGATTCTGCATGAGTACACCCCCTAGTGCTACTCCACTGGCATCTGTCTGCACAAAAAAGGGTCTGGAGCCGTCTGCTGCACCCTTTTGATCGGGTAGGGCCAAGGCTGGGGAGGAGATCAAGGCGGTTTTTAGCTGTTTAAATGCTGCCTTTTCATTCTCGCCCCAGGTCCAGTCCACGCCGGATTTGGTGAGGCGGGTCAACGGGTACGCGATATCTGCGAAGTTCTGGATGTACCTCCGGTAGAAGCCACACATGCCCAGAAACTGTCGCACGTGTGTGACAGTTTCTAGGTCTGGCCAATCGCGTACCGACGCAACCTTATCCTGCTGTGGACGACATCCATCCCGATCCACCACATGCCCTAGGAACCGGACTGATCGCTTGCACAATTTGACTTTCGACTTTTTGAGGTAGACTGAATTCTTTCGGCATGCCTCCAGGACCTGGCGGAGGTGGTCGAGGTGTACCTCATGGGCGCTCTTACCCGAAACCTCAGCCGAGAAAATCATGATGTCATCTACAAATACTCTGCAAAAGGGTAGGTGCCCGAGGTACTGTTGCATCATCCTTTGCCAGGTACTTGGGGAGTTCGACAATCCCATAGGCATGACCAACCACTCGTACGCTCCAAAGTGCGTAGTCATTGCGGTTTTCTCCACGTCCTCTGCTTTCATAGGGACCTGCCAAAATCCCCAAAGGGCATCCATCGTAGAGAAGACGGTAGCCCCTTGTAGATCATCTAAGAGACTCTGGACATCCGGGAGGGGGTACTTGTCCTTGACTGTGATCTCATTGATCTGTCTGTAGTCAATGACTAGACGCAACTCCTTGGGATTACTCGGCTTGGGGACCATCAGCACAGGGCAGCCCCACGGAGAGGCCGAGGGTCGTATGTACCCTTTGGCTAAGAGCTCATCTAGCTGTTGCCGGAGTTGCCGCAACTCCTCCTGCGACAACTTGTACCCTCGCCGGTGCAAGGCGTTCCCACTCCAATCTGGCCTGAGCCGGATTCCGGACTTTAATTCCCTTGACTGGACTGATTCTGGCAGCTCTGTGCAAATGACATCTGCGAACTCCTTTTCCAGGTCCCTAAGCTGCTGCCAGATTTCCGGCGACACCGTCTCGTCTATCTCGTCCTCCGGCGGTTCCGGGGAGGCCTGAACGGTCTGTGGGGCTGGCGGCGGGGTAGTGCCTGGCGGGACGGCCGGTACCGGCGGGTCTGTGGTCTGCGGAGCTGGCGGCAGGGTAGTGTCTGGCGGCACGACTGGTGCCGAGGCTCGCGACTTCTGACTCTGAGGGCTCGGGACGGTGGGGACTTTTGGTCCCGGCGGCTGCTCGGTGGAGGGGCCACTTTCAGCACCAGGCTGACCGACTGTTGCGACCTGGTCACGCCAACGCACTCGCTTACGCCGTGCTCGGGGTCGTCGCTCCGCGACCAGACCCCGGCCCTGCCGGAGCGCCGCGGCTGCCTGAGCGTGCCAGGTGGGTGGCTTCCCGGCCGCGTGATCCTATATCGCCTGTCTACGCACCGCTGGCGGAAGCAACGCAAATGCTCCGTTCGCCTCCTGTTTGCTAGCGAAAACGCTGAGAGGGTCAGGATGATCCCCGGCCTCGTCGACCGTACTCGCAAATCCCTGTGGCCTAATATCCTCGACCACCGCCCCTACTCTCTGCAAATGACACGCTCCTTCCACGTCACTGTAGCCGGACTCGGAACTGTCCGAGACCAACCCTCCCGGCCCCTCAGACTCCTCAGCTCCGTCCGGCACCGTTGCGCTGAGACGCACGCTGACTTCACTATCCTCGGACCCGGAGGAGGGTTCTGACGCTAGGCCTGCTACAACATCGTTGGGGGAATCTTCGTCGGAGTCTCCCCCCCCCTTGTTGCAGGCCAACGCGCCAAAAGTCCCATCGGGGCCGAGGTAGACGACGAAAGCTTGCTCCTCTCTGTTTCGGAGGGTCCGCAGGTCCCGGCGAGCCCGACGTTGGCTCAAAAGGACTCCCTGTACCAGTGCCATTGCCGTGTCCTTGGACCGGCTGGGGTCCGGTGACCCCGGCGAACAGCCGGTGATGACGACCTCTTCCCTGCCCTTGGTGAACCGGACCGAACCCCAGTTCTTATAATCCAGCGTAACTGGGGAAAGGTTCGCCAGCCAAGGACCCCCCAGGATGACATCCACCTTGAGGTCGAGTGGCATTACCCGAAGCTCAACCTGCTGGCCGTAAGACCCCTTCGACGTCTCAGCAAGGAGCTTGGGCCTGATGCAGGAATTAGCATCATATGGGGTGCCGTCAGCCACTCGAACCCGCATGGCTTGCTCGTGGCGCACCGGCTTGACGCCGGAGAGCCTCTGCAGTGTACTCTTTGCGATGATATTGGTGGATGCTCCCGAATCCACTAACACCTTGACTCTGACGCCCGCAATCCAGGCCCAAAACAGCAACAACGTCGGTGTGCGACTGTGCTTGTCGAAACTCCTCGGGCGCGCTCCCATCGAGGACACCGCTGCCAGGGACTCACACCAGCTCGGACTGATATCGCCGTCCTGCATTATGCAGTCCAGGCGGGTGACTGACGTTTCTGCGTCGGAGTCACAGTCCGGGAGGCAGTAAGTACATGCATCCGCTAGCAGGCCGATGGCGACTGCTTTCTGGACTGCACTGCGCTCCGGGAAGTCTGGGGGGGACACCGCGACTTGGACTGACGCTGCAGCCAGTTTAGCCGCTATGTGCTTTCTGACTTGCTCGTCCCGGTGCATCAGCTCATTGTCTTGCTGAAGTTCCCTATTCTCCCTTTCCAACTCCTCCTTTACGAAGGCGTGGAAGTCCGCATGGCGTTCCGTTGAGGTAGAAGCCGGGTCCCTACCCTCCAACTCGTACCTGCGCTGCAATCGAGAGGTTCGAAGCGCCTTGTCTTCAGGAGTCAGCCATGGTCTGCGTTTCGGGCCCAAAACCTGGCGAGCCCTGCTTCGGGTCAACCACGGCCGACTGGGCTTTGGAGTTCTCTCTGGTGGTGAGAGTTCTTCTCCCTCGGCAGGCTTGGGTTTGGCAACGCGAACAAACCGTCCGAACTCCTGATCCAAGATGGCTTTGCGTCGGCGATTGAACTCGCGCACCCTGACGACGAGCCGCTTCAAGCGCTTATCTAACTCTTCTCGATTCAACTGGGGCTTACTAGTCGTGGGTCCAAGCTTCTGGCTCATCCGCCTTTGCCCTGCCCTCCAAAGCGCAAGGGACTTGACCGGCCGGACCTCTGACTCTTCCAGCTTTGGATACCTTTCTAGCGCCCTGATGGCGGAACGCAGGCGAGCACTTGGCTGCTGGGCCTGAAAGGCTTTCCTAACTCTGGGGGGTAAACGCTGGGCTCTGAACTTCCAGTGCCCGCGAACTCTCGCAACATCCGACCCCTGGTTCTCCAGGTGCTGTTGGTAGACTGCCCGTGGCTCAACTGTGTGGCTCGACCGGTTTTTACCCCGGGTGTCCGCACCGGTGATCCAACAGAGCAGCTCCCACGGCTCCTTTGGACGCGGAACTGAGGCGGTTGCTGGGGTTCTGGCGGACTTCCAGAAGTTTGCCTGCTCTCTTTGGACACGCTGCTCGACCTGTTCCCGCTCAGGAGGCTCTGGGCTTTCCGTGCGGGTGGCGGCTAGCATGTCTAAACCTTCCTGCTCATACCTCTCGACTCGACTCTGGCTCTTGAGGTGGCGCCTGGCGCTGCCACTAAGGTGTCTCCCACACCTTCTCAACCTATCATGCAGCACCTGCATCGCTGTGGACGCCGGCGCGGGGCCCTTTTGTCCCCCTGACCCCGCAGTGACGGGGCCCGCGCCCGTTACTGCGGGGAGGACGCCCCGGGCTGGGGAGCGTCCTCCTGGACAAAATCCAAACCGATGGCAGCCAAAGCTTCCTCCACCGACTCGTCCCCTATTAACGCCAGGGTGTCCTCCAGGAGGCACTTGGCCCCCTCCTTCGGGCGCTGGCTCGCCTGCGGACAGTCGCGGGCATAATGGTCCATGCTCTTGCACAGACGGCAGCCCTCGTACTCTGGGGAGCCGAGTCGTTGCCCTGTGGGTGTCGGAGCGCCAGCGGATGTCGCCATGGCTAGCAGCTCTTCCGTGACATCTACGTGGGCTAGCAGCTGGACCGAGCGGCTCGTCTTATCCTGACTCTGCCGCAACTCCCGCTCAGCCTCTATGGCCCAAGTCAGGAGTTCGTGGCGGCCTTTACTGGCCGTCCGGCTCAGAGTCAGAACCGAAGCGCCTTTCCTCTCGGCTATAAGGAAGACCTTCCTCCTTATCTCCGGTATCAATCCCGTAAGGAATATATCCAGCAGCTCCTCTTCCGGCACCGGAGAGGTGAGCTCGTGGGCAGCCAGCATGCTCACGATGTCGTGAGCAAGGTGCACCCCGTCCCAGAACTCGCGGGCCGTGCGAGTCTGTCTGTCCTGACTTTGACGCACGCGACGCAGGAACGGACCGATCGACGCCATTTCCCCCTTGTCGGGCATCACCAGCTGCGCCAAGGGAACCACTATGACGTCCAGGGTGAGGTTCTTACCTTCCCGAGCCTCCGTCAACACCGAAGAAAGCTCGCGGTACTCGGAGCTGAGTTTGCCGAAGCAGTGTCTGGCCACTTCTGACAGCAGGGAGTGGTCCGACAACACCTTCTCCTCGCCCCCGCTCTCTAGTGGTCCCAGACGCGCCATCTCCATGGCGTAGCGCACCGGCTCCAGTTCCCGAACCTCCCTGACTTGCCGAACAAATCGGAGGAGCCGACCAAAGACGTGGGACGACCCCTCCACCTCTGTGTGGTATTTGTCCACCGCCTTCTCCATGGCTCTGGTGGCCTCCTTGAGAGCGTGCTGCTCGTCCTTACGACTGTAATGGCTCCGGGGCTCCCTGTAACGAGAGGAAGACGAGAAGGTGAACTGGCTGTCGCCATCCCCGTCTTCGCCATCGCCGCCCGGGTCCTCGTCCGGACTCCCCGGGCCTCCCGGCCCTCCAGGGTCACCGCCCCCCGAGCCACCAGGACCACCATGACTGCCGGCACCGGGCATCTCCGAAAGCTCGTTTGGCTCCGAGTGCTCCAGTTGAGGGACCATCCCCCCCCCGTCTCCCGGTGTGTCTGCCGCCTTAGGAATCGGAGGTGGCATCACAGCCGGAAAGTGGTCGAAAGCACCGGGCCACACGTCCGCGGCGCAAAACCCACACACCGGCAGGTACACCTTTTTCATGAACGCCACCACACTTCTCTTAGCGCTTGCCTGACACGCCCACATACGCACCGGGCTCTCCTCGTGCCCGCACCCACACCGAGCGCAGCTCTCTGCGACGGACGCCAAGGCCGTCGTGAGACTGTGAATCACCTGGGCCCCGAGGACCCTGTTCTCGTCCGAGAACTTTGCCTTCAGGCACTGCCTGATCTGGTTGGAAGGGTGTAAGCACCCGGCGACCTGACCAAGGGCGCGATACCTACGAGCAGCGTCGTAAAACAGGCGCTGGGCATTGATCCCCGAGTTGGCATACCCGACCACGTGCTTCCGGAGGGCGTCGCAGACCTGTATAGGAAGGGAAATAAAGTCCCATGAGTGCGGTGGAGACGCTGTCACGTCCACGCGCGACTCCTCCGGAGGGCTTTGAACGTCCCGGTTCTCGACGTCACAGGTGACGACGGAAGTCGGCTCTACCAGCTCATGTCCCTCTCGGGAGATGGGCGTCTCCTGATCCGGACTCGACGCTGCCGCTGAGGGCCCCCGAGCGTCTGACTCCACGGGCCCTGGGGGCGAGGCCTGAACCAGGGCGAGCCTTTGGACTTGTGACTCTATGACCGCCTGCAGCCTCTCCTCCAGCTGGGCCTCGGCTGCCGCTCGCCGCTCCTCGGCGGCTACCTGCTGAGCGACGCTCTCGTCGACAGCCAACTGCCGGGCAGTCTCCCGGGCTTCTGCGGCCAGCCGGTCTGCAGCCCAGCGCTCTTCGACAGCGCGTCGCTCGGAGACCCTGCGTTCCTCGGCAGCGCGCTGATCGGAGATCCTGCGCTCCTCGGCAGCTCTTTGACTCTCTTGGAGTTGCCGAGACAGCTGTTCCAGGCGAGTCTCGGCAGCTGCCTCCCGAGCTTGCGACTCCTTCTGCCAGGCTTCCTTCAGCTCTTGCAGGTCCTGACTGTTCCTGCTCGAAGTGGACTCCGGGGACGACGACGTGTTCCCTGAGGAAGTCGGACCGGGGTGCGGGGCCGATGGTGCTCGGCTGGGCTTCCGGGTGCGAGGCACCGGGCGACTGGGGCCGCTCGGCTTAGGCGCCTGAGTCCTGGGCCTCGGACGTTCCGCGGGATGCTCTTCCTCCGATGAGGACGAGAGGGGAGCAAACCGGTTCGACCAGTTCCCACCGGGGGCTGCGGAACTCGGAGGTGCTGCACCTGACTTCCTAAGACCCCTGTGTGACTTCCGGGTGCGACCGCTCATTCTGACGGCCGCGACGACCGCTCTCCTTACCTCCTGGAGGTCCGCCCCTTGGCGTACCAGCTCCCCTGGTCTGCCGGCGTTGATGGCAAAGACAGAGAATCTACACCTCCCAAGGGAGTTGTGAGGGTCCTCGCGCTTTTGCTGCATCAACACCCTGGACTCGGAGACTGACTGCTGGTGGATCTCCAGGCGATAAGCGCCGTCCTCGGAGAGCCCATAGTCCTTGAGCTGGAACCACATTAGCCCTGACAGCGGGTGGTCTTTCCCCAGGCGCTTTAGGCCTCGACGGATGTCCTGCCACATAGACTCCTGGTCGGAATCCGAGCAAGAGCTGACACCGGATGAGGTTCCCGCCTTCCTTACCGGACGGCGGGCACTCGTTCCCTGGGACGAGTCCGAGCTGACTGGGGTCGTCCTGGGGAGCCGGCGCCACTCGCGAAGACACCTCCTGCCCATCTGGGTCATCCGGTGTCTCCGGGCTCCAACCCACCAGGTGCTCCTCTCCTTGGCGAGCATCGTCTGCTGGTGCCATGCCATGAAGACAGCTCCAGCTTGACGTCTGCCTCTGCGCCACAGACCCTGTGTCTGGACGACATGCTGGCGCCATGCTGCGAAAGAGGACTCGACCCGGCGCCGACTGCCTTTGTCAAACAGGCCTTGAAGTTGGGCGACCTGTTGGGTGACGTCATTCCACGCTTGGAATGCCAGGCGCTGGAGCTCGCGCTGATGCGCTGACTGGTCCGTCCTGGCCCTCCATGCGACCCACGCAAGCCGCGCTGTTGCGCGCTGACGAGATGGCAGGGAGACTCTCGCACGTCGTTGCGCTGAATTCAGCGCCCAGGTGCTCCATTGACGGAGGGCCAATGCGAGCATGGATTGACGTCGCTCTCCTCGCCAAGCCGGATTGGGCTGGATGCGAGACTCGCGCCCCCGTGACTGGACGACGTCTAGCTGCTCTGGGCGCCGGACATCATCGGACTCCCCTTCTGCCGGGGGACTCCAGTCACTGGCTCGGTAAACCTCAAAGCGCCCTGGGGCACTGATGAGATTCCCTTGCTCGCTCCCCACGAGGGAAGAGAGGGAGGATGCTGCCGGTCCTGACGTCGGTTCCTGACGGACGACCCTACTACTCGCACTCCTGCTGGACGCAGGGAGTGGGGAGAAGGGAGCTGCCGAGGGGTTCAACCCCTTAGCAGAGCGGTCCGAGTCCGACCCGGAGCCGGCGCCTGCCGCCGGCGGTGCCGGAGCCTCGGGCGACGCACGCTTCCGGCGCGCCGGCTGCCGTAGCGCCGAGCTCAATGCGAGCTCGGACACTGGCTCGACCTCACTGACCCTCGCTGGTGAAGGGGTGTTTGGTGGCGAGGCCCTGGGGGGCCCACCAGACAACCCTGGAGGGGCTCTCAGGGGCGTGCGCGCCGGTGTAACCTCGAGGGTTTCACCGACGTATTGGCGCGCAAGCGCGCGCCGCACTCCCCCCCCCCTCTCACGGGAGCGCCAATCCCGGCTGTCTGACCCGCCTGCTGCGCCCCAGAACTCCCCAGAGCCTGGGCCGGCTGGCAGGTTCGCAGCGCGAGACCCCGACCGACCGGACCCCACGGCCGAGCCGGGGGCGGCGCCGGCCCGACCCCCCCCACGCCGGCCCGACCGACCGAGGCATTCCTCCTCATCTGAATACATGGGCATAGTATGCGTGCTATGCGTGAGATCCAATCTAGCTAAAGCCGAAAGTGTACACGACACACGTGGCAACTAGCACCCGCCGATCTAGAAATTTACCACTTGCGCCCGA
The DNA here is from genome assembly GCA_001247695.2 of Cymbomonas tetramitiformis. Lineage (NCBI taxonomy): Eukaryota > Viridiplantae > Chlorophyta > Pyramimonadophyceae > Pyramimonadales > Pyramimonadaceae > Cymbomonas > Cymbomonas tetramitiformis. The sequence continues at coordinate 23,421 of LGRX02031593.1, forward strand.
GCACAAGTGGCTACACCGGCCGAAGCGCGGAGATTCCCGGAAAGGAAGATCCTAGAAAGCTAAAGCCCCATGGGGGACATCAAACGTTGCACGCCCGCAAATTAACCAATTGAAAAGCGGTTGGTATGGCAACTAGCACCCGCTCCCAGGATTTGGTTTCCCGACACCTGCGAGTCCAAAAAGCACGTATGCGCGTGCTATGCGTGTATGCGTGCCAGGACTAAGGCAACGCGCGCACCTTAAAAGATTGTCGTCGGGCTAGATTCCTCCACTCCGACGCGGCTCCAAGCAACCTGGAACCCTCAATCCCACACACCACCGCGCAACAAGAACAAGAGCACAGGCATTCTCGATTTCGTAGTGCAAGTACCTCGCTAGCTAATCGCACAAGGCGGGGCGGGTTGATCAGAATTTGCGCAAGAAAGACAAGGAAGCAACGTGAAAACACGAACTAATTACCATTTTGTAGGAGTCTACACCTTGACTTCTTCTCTTCTTTACGGTTTCGGACTTATACTATTCTACACTTATTAAACGACCGCACGAGGTATGCTTACGATTGGTCAACTACAAGACTTCGGTTTCGTAAATCTTAATAGTTATGCTTTTGCTTTCAAGTGTATGCTTTCAATACACAATATACAGCGGATACGGCTCTTACTTTTTATGTTACAATTCTCAGTTCAGTTCATCTCCCCGAAACGGGTTACTCTTAGAGTTCTTATACATTCACGAACTCTTTCCATAACTCAACTGTACTGAGTACTCCGTACAACAGTCTAGGCACCTCACATCAACATCATTCTGATCGGTCCTACTGTACTCCGTACTGAGTACTCCTGCGTTTTATACTTAGCCGTTTTTCTTGCTCTTGTGCTTGCCTCCTAGCACACCTTCTCTTCATCCTGTCTATTATCTTTGCTGGTATGGGGGTTATGGTCTATCACTTTGACGTCAGTCAGGCCTTTGTTCATGCCCGTCTGGAGGTTCCCATATATGTGCGGTTCCCCTCTGGGTATATGTATAAGGGCAGATATGGATATGCCAAGCTGCTCTATGCTCTCTACGGGCTACGGACGGCTGGTGCTTCCTGGCAGAAGCTGGCCAACAAATTCATGAAGTCCTTCACCTATCAGGGAATGCACTTCACCCAGTCCACATATGACCCGTGCCTATACTATATTGTGACCTCTGTGTTCGTGGCCTTCGTGGCTGTCTACGTGGATGACTTCGGGCTGACATGTGATGATGCCTTCCACCAGGCTTTCTGGGCAGCTTTCCAGGCGGCATTCAAGAGCAAGAATCTTGGCCGTATGACAGCCGTCCTGCAGCTTGCGGTTGACTATGATCGGTGGGGCATTGCACTGTCCCAAACCAGGCAGATCAAGGAGCTCATGTCCAAGTTCAAGCTTCCGGCCAAAACCTTTCACAATCCGATGGATGTGAACCTCGTTATCCAGAAGCCGGAGCACCCTGATCTCACCCTTGTCACCCCGTATCTCTCACTGCTTGGGTCCCTGCTGTGGATTGCACGGTGCACCAGGCCAGATGTGTATTACTCGGTCATATATCTGGCACAGTTCTCCTCATGCCCCTCGGCTCAGGCCTGGGAGGCACTTCAGAGAGTGGCTCAGTATCTATACTTCACACGGCACTACCGTATCCGTTATGCTTACCCCAGTGCACCGCTTTCTGTGCTCACAATACAGGTGTATTCGGATGCTGACCATGCTCGTGACAAACTGAACGGGTGCCTCTCCTACTCGGGAGGCATTGTATTCCTCAACGGCATGGTCCTTCATTGGGTATGTGCCCGCCAGACTGATGCTGAGATGTCCTCCACTGGATCTGAGTATGTGGCCGCCTCTGTGGTTGGGCAGCGGGCCATGTCTGCTATCCATATGATTGTGGAGATGTTCGGCTTTATCAGAATTACGCAGCAGGAGCCGGGTGTGTCTGCTCTGGCTCTGTCTACGGCCTTCCCTGCAGCTGACACTTCTTGGATGCAGAGGGCGGCCACGTTCTTCGAGAATCATGCTATGGGTCATGGTCAGATGGGCCCCGCCTCCCCCCTACACTACCAGGAGGCTGAGCCTGTTCCTGACAGCAGCCTGTATGCCCTGCCTCACGCGGTGCCAGTACCATATGATGGCACGGGCTACGAGGACGGTCCGCGGGAGTACCACTCTCAGCGGTCTGGCATGTATGGTACCTCTGGACCCTTCATTCCCAGGCTGGAGCTTCCGGTGGCTGTCATGATTGACAACCAGGCGGCCTCCTCCATTCTGAGGAATGTCATGCTATCCACCAAGATTAAGCATGTGTTGATCCGTTTTCACTGCTTTCGGGGGTGGGTGTGTGCTGGGTACCTAGTGCCTATTACCCGCAGCTTAAGGTGGCTTAAGCCACCTTAACTTGAAGGGCTCATTGGGGCTTCCTCGGCGGTGCTTTCAAAATTTGGAGACCCGTGTCGTCAAGATCTTGAGCTGCTCTTTCTGCAATGTCTTATCAAAAGTTTGATCTGAGTTCATCTTGACCCTCAAAATCTCGGTTGAAGTAGGGTGGGTATTTCCCAATTTTCCTTAAGATGGCTTAAGCCACCTTAAGCCAATTAGCTCACGGGGGCTTCCTCGAAGGCGCTTTTCAAAATTTGGAGACCTATGATGTCAAGATCTCGAGCTGCTCTTTCTGCAGTGTGTTGCCAAAAGTTTGATCCGAGGTCATCTTGACCCTCAAAATCTCGGTTGAAGTAGCATGGGTATGCAAAAATCGGAAAAAATCGCTCAAAATTCACTAAATGTTGCACCCTCTTGGATACTTCCCAAAATTTATATCGATATGTCATTGATATGTCGATATCTGATTCTAGGTACTTATTTATTGATAGGCAACTTACACTTATTGTTATTGATTGATATATTTTTTAATTCACTTCAACTTATCATTATTGATCGATAGGAGTTTAATACCTATTGATATTGATTGATATTGATCAATAGGTATTTGCTCCTATTGAATATTGATTGATAATAAAGCTGACCTATCGAAAAACTATCGATACGCCCTAAAACTTTCGATACCACTCCTCGCAGTAGAGTGACATTCTCAGAGTGACATTTTTCGCCGTACTTCTTCGGTATAATTGTTATTTATCGACATGGACACCTCATCGGACGACGCCATGTCGAGAAGATAGCTGCAAGGGGTCACACGGTGGGTTTAATAGCTTTAATGCGGTATCGTGAATAACTTGGTCATTACGCATATGACGATGGCATATGAGGCCCAAAGGGGGACTCAATGCCATGGCGCACATGCCCCATACATCCCTACTTTGCCTGCAACGTGCGCGCTCAAAGTGCGGAGATTTCTTTATAAAGTGATAAGTGCGCAATTATCCATAATCAAGGAGGTGTATTACACGTCGATGTGGATTTATGAAGCCATGATACTAGAAGAAAAGGTGATGCTTTCCGAATCGCACATACGCACCGAAAATTACGTCATTCGCATTAGTGTAACGCAAAATACGCATGTTTTAGCATCATTCTCGAGCTCACGTTTGAATATCAACTTTGCAGTATAGAGACTTCGACGTTGTGGTGTTAACATGGTAGCGGGTGGTCACTAGAGTCACGATTGGTCGCAAAATTAGACACGTTTCGGGTTGTCCACGTTAAGTTGCGACGGGCGACAATTTAGGACACAGATTGTGGGACGGAGGGACATCATAGTCGAACACTTACTACCGTCTCCGGCATGGCCCAAATTGTTCCATAAAATTCGGATGTATATCATTCATCATTTTCTATCTGGCATCCTACTGCAGTAGATTACTCCCCCAACATGTTTATCACTGTGATGAGCAATACACATTGCCTCCTGGTACATGGGCAAGGAGAGGCGAAGGCATTTCGTTGTTAAACGCCATGGCGTGGGGAGAGTCTCTTATCATTGCACACATCCACCTAATAGGATAGTTTTAAAAGACAAGGTCCTCGCCGATGGTCTTGCAAACTAGGATATCCTGGGAGCCTTAAACTGCTCAAAACAAGCTGTTTTCCAAGTGGGAAGGGGCTTGGCATTATACAAGTTTGCGGTGTCGTCCTTCCTTTGCCGTGTGACCATACTCTACCCTAAACCAAAACATATACCTAAGCAAATTTATGGTGGTACGCAAGTTGTCCAACAACACCCAAGCCATCTACAATAGCCTCCGTACTTCCTGTGCGGATGACAGTCTCAACTGAGTTCGACCGTATTGCCGACGCCAAAGTCCGATTAGTCAGCAAGGCTTTTATTGCCTTGCTGTATCCAACTACGTCACCTGGTTTCACTAGCAACCCATTATAATGAGGAATTATCCAACCCTCTGTTTGCGGAGTGAAGGATGCGATGATACAAGCGCCCTCACTCAGGCCTTCTGCAATTGTGGTTGTGCCTGAGACCAACTTAGTTGTATGCTTGGAAGTGGGGACTATGACAATCGCTGCATTCCGAAGGAGGGAAAGAAATTGTTCCGGGTTTGCTGAACAGATCAAGCAATCTTTGGTCTCCTCGCACATCCGTTTGGCACTTTTGTCGGAACTAACAACATATATCTTAAAAGCGAGTTCCGGTTGGAGTCGTCGGGCTGCCAATAGGACGCTCTTGAAATCACGATCAGAGTTACCACCCAAGAGTAAATATTGCTCTACCGAAGCTCCACTCAGCGCAATATTTCTCGGCCGCCGAAGTTCTGCTATTTTGGGGGTTCCAAATTGATTCCAATAGGGCATGTAGAAAAGTCTGGACGATAGTTCTGGAAACGTGCGTGCCACGACACTCTTTTGAAAAACGATGAACCACATGTCGAGGAGTTGCACATCCTTCATAGTGAGTTTGTGAACTACCTTGTCCTTGCTATCTCGTTGGAATGTTCGGGACGTGAGAAATACGATCGCTGTCTTTGGGAGTTGGCCTGACGCTTTCTTTCTGGCAAGTTCACGTAAGAGTCCGAAAGCTTGGTGAATAATCCAGACGCGTTTCCCAAAAGCTTTCGCAGCTTCATATAAGGATGCCGCAGTATGTTGGTTTGGGTGCTTACTCAACTTATCGGGTGAGCCAAAAACCAACCTGTGTGGGAATGCTCTCTGGAAAACCGGGGAATCAAATAACCAAGTGCGTGATCTACTCGCCGTTGCGTTTCTGCTTTGCGGACACATACTGGCAGAAGTCGTGAGCTTGGCAAAAGGAGATCGCACCTCAGTTCGCGAAATAAATAACACGTCATCGTTAGAGAAATTATTCTTCTGAACGAAACCTTTTATACCGTCCGATAAGCGTTCCTGATAGAAGTGTTCCTTCGAATGCCGCGGTGCTTTCGTCTTTGCCATCGAACTGTGCGAAGACGGTCGTCGTGTTTTGCTACTATTGTGGAGCGCCACGGTGGTATTATAGGCGACAGGAAGAGAAACGTGGGCATGTTTTTCCCTTTGTACACTTTTATGCGGCGTGACCATCCGCACCCCAATTTTCGTGGGGTCTAAGAAGACCTCGAACGTACTCGCACGTTCGTCCTTAAGAGCCGAAACACACGTCGGAGTAACGCATAAGAGCAACAACAAGACGTGTGCGCAGTTCACTTCAAAGCGATCTACCACTGCAGAAATGTGGTGCAGTGTAAAGATGGGGAATTCCATTTGAGTTTAGAAATCTAGATTTCAGCCATTGCAGGTTGACTGTGACAGAATATATTGATCACGAATATAAAAAATATACTGAAACCTAAATTTTATGGGTTCTATGGCGTGGTACGGCTCTTATGGCTTCTTATGGCGGGATTATACGCAGTGCAAACATTTACTACGGGTATTCCACCAATTAATTCACGTAACAAGCGCAAGAGCGAGACAATCGGTCAATGGAAAGATAAGATGAACGCCTAAACAGGTGTAAATATTTCGGGGCACTTTCGCCTTTTGACACTTATAATAAGGGACAGAGTAGGGGCGCTGGGAACTTGAAAGATGACGCCGGATGACTGCATGTCACGTGAATGTTACAGAACACGGCAATTGCCTCTTACGTCTTAGGCCTCCGCAGATCAGAAAACACTCCGATCCGCTCCGGATGACAGTCATACTGACTGACATCCTCCGCTGACCAGAAAACCATCAGTTTCAGTAGAGGTATGTTGGCTTGACGCGGACTCGAAGCACAGCGGCAGCTGCATATACTCGTGAAGTTATCGAGCAGATCGACCTAGCAGTAGGTTTATGGCTTTATGGCGGGGGATCCTGAATCGTCATGTGCACAACTTCGGGGATTAACTTTTAATCCCCACGGTGTCACATCGATATCACCGATGTCATCCCCGATGTCATAAGCTGAAATCTGAAATCTGAGAGGCCTGGTCTGTACTGTACTGTTCGGACAGTTGCCGTCACTGTGATTTCTGTGGAGTGTGTCGACTGTGTCGGTTTTTGCAGAACCGTGACCGTTTTTGCAGTTCTTGACCGTTTTTGCAGTTTTTGGCAGCGTCCCATTGATGCACAGCGAGTTTCGATGTTCTGAGTTGAATATATTTTATCATGTGCATTGCCTCTACACGTGATCGCCGTTTCAAGATAAATGCTGCGTACAAAAATAGTAAGCGAAAGGATAGCATCAAAGCCGCATCTCGCGGTTTGCTACGTTGCGCAAAGTGTAAGGCGGACCGAGAGGGAAGGCGATGCAACAAGGCTCACAACCGCAACTGGACTCATTGCAAGATGTACGGCTCCAAAGCTTGGCTGACTGTGGACAATTCGTATTCCGACAACCAGATTCTTCTCTTGTTTTTTCTGTGCCTGATCGGTTCAAATGGAAGCGCCCTACACAAAACGACGTCGATACTTTCTTTTCCGCATACACGAATGCCGCGAATAGAGGCTTGCCCAATATTAGCCTACGAACCTCGCGCAAAGATTACCTCATGGTCTATGGCCGATGTTCGTCGCTTACTTAAGTGCTTCACTAAACCTACCGTTGTTGACCTTCCACCAAATCTTGCGATCGACCCAGAACTCTCAGCTCCGAAATATCACCCCGCGTTCGATGTTTCCTTAGCTGAGATCGAGATTGGAGTGTTGGAAACGACTCTTGGACTGATTGAATCTGTTGAATTGACCGAAGTGGTTTTCCTCCATCAAAGTGACCCTAACCTAGCGCAAGAAATTCACGAGCTCTTTGGCATCAATCATCCTACACCTAAACAAACAAATTCTACCTTCCGCCAATGTAGTCGAACGATTCCTACGCTTGTAGTAAGTGCTATGACCGACCTCCTCCGAAAATGGACACTTTTCGACCTACCCTATGATATCATGGAAGTCCTGCACTATGAGATTCCTCCTCCCACCAAGACTTCTCCTACAGGAGACATCGTGAAGCCTACCCCCGCCCTCCTATGCGCCCTCCAAGGGTGCAAGCTATACATCCTAGACCTCGTGAAGATGAGGAAAGGGTTTCTTCCTGGGGGACTTTGTCCTTGTGCAAATCCTGCATGTCCTAAGCCTGACCTGCGTGCCCAACATATTGGCGTCTCACTGCTTGGAGCTGGTGTAATCACCCGCATTCTGCGGACTGATGGGTTCTATGACTACATCACGTCAGTCCATCGCAGTTGTTTGACTTGTGGCACATCATCCTATGACCACGCACCCGCTATTCTATCCCAACTCCCTCTAGTCCTACAACATGAGATTGATATGGAACTCTCTGGTGGGATTCTCTCTAGCATCATGCTCACGCGCGCGGCGGCTCACAGCTTACGCCTCTTGCAAACCCGCAAGGTTGGCCCTGGCACGTTCAGCACCACCCTCAATGACCTCGCCATCAAGGCCTACACGGAGAGGGAGGGTGCATATTACTCCCAAGGTTTGGAGTATATTCGTCATCTCGAGGTGATTTGCCCATGTTTACTTATGTGCATTCACTGTGAAATGTAGATTCTAATTCTGAAATATGCGTAGAAGTGAACGAATGGCTTATACACTTTGTGCATGGTGAGGTGCCCACACATAGCGTCGCATGAGTTGTGACGTCTTCCGCTATCATGCGCGGAAATCCTTTGCAGGATATCGTAGGAGACCCCAGGTGGGAGGGTATGCCGACCTCACAGCAAGCTACCCTTCTAGAGGCGCGGGCTGAACTCCTCTCATCCAAACATTCGACGTTTGTCATTGCCCCCTTCCCTACCGCTTCGGAATTGTGCCTGAAGGAGCCACCTCCACGACAAGCACTGGCACAGCATCTACAGGACTCCTTGGCATCAGCCGCCACATACCGTCGCCGAGAGCTTCAAGGTGCGGACTTCCCTAGTATCGCCTCGATATGAGAGTGTGTTGGGGGGGGGGCTTATGGTGCTCACAAAACAACTTGTTAACCTTAGAAGGATAGGGTTTGGCACGAAAGCATAAGGCGTGTACTCGGCCTCTTTTTGGGTTTGGGTATTGTGCCCAAAGATTTGGGACATCAGTTAGGTTAAGTTATCCATCATGTGGTACAATCTGTGGTGAACATTTTGGTATAAGGATGGGTGGAGGGGGCTTAGTGAGCCCCCGGGGGGGTCCATTTGGGCTAGGGGGGTAGGATTAGGAGCATTGTCATCCAGCGTGTCATCAGCTGTCATACAGGATAGGGTATAGTGCGAGATATATTAAGGCAGTAATATATCGGGTAATAAAGCAGTCGGAGAATGATAACTCAGAAGCTCATAAGATAAACAGAATACGAAATATATGTCTATCCTAGGGTACTGTCACCGAGTACTGTACGGAGTACCGGTACAGCCCACTGGGTAATCTGGTGACCCCTAACGGGTGACACACAGATTCCCGCACACCACCCTGTAACTGTACATAGTACTAGTGCAGGTGGCAGTCTAGGAAATACAGATATGTCAAAATCCAAAAGCCCGAAACAGATAACAAACAGCACTTGGCTGGAAACAAGCTAGAGGGAGGCCTGTGCTCTCGGCCAAGGCGGTCCCTTTGCTATATGCTGCTAGATATGCATCGCGTGCTCTATATCTACAGCAGATGCACAAGCAACTCAGCCACTTTCAAAGTGGTCTACAGCGGGGCAGAGTTCACTGTGGTTGTTGACAGAGTAGTCGGGGTTGTCAAACATGTCGGTCCAGAGCCAGAAGGGAAAAATAATTAATATAGAATAAGTTTTCTTAATCTTAGAATAACCCGTTTCATCGTTAATTTAGAATAAGTTTTCTTGATGTCATCCGGCTATGACCGGTGGTCCTTTTCACGACTCGTGTTCAAATAATGTGCACACAGGTCAAACGCTCTCGTTCCCGCTGGTGCCATCATGAGGAAGCCTCCAAAAAGCTTTAAGAAGGTTTGTCTCGCTTGTGATAATGGTGGGCGCCGTTGTAATAGACACTCACGGCGTGTCCTGCTTGAAAAAAGGCCCCTGTACTTCTTCTAGATTCTAAACCCTTTGACTTGCCTTTTACCGCTGCACGCGACCGGCAAGCATCTTTGAAACTTCCGAGTTTCAAAGATGCGTTTTGTATTTTGGGTGCACCCTAATTTTACAAAACGGCCGAGCGCTTCCCGTTTGTGCGGGATATTCACATTTATTCCATGGAATATTTCATATGGATTAACACACATAAGCACGAAGGCATCGGCCACGCATCTTTGAAACTAACGAGTTTCAAAGATGCGTTTTTTGTCATTTGGGTGCGCATACCCAAATAACAAATCAGCCGAGCGCTTCCCGTTGGCGTGGGGTATCCAACGCTTGAATGTTGAATATTCATTGTAATATGAGTTAGCAAGCGAGGTTGCAAAGGCATCGGGACAGAATCTACGAAACTGTCCTATGCCTTTGCCTTTGGGTTTGGGTTCGAAGGTGACACCCAAACCCAAAGATGCCAAACAGCCGAGGGCTTCCCGTGCGTCCTAACGCACGAAACTTGGCACGAATACTACCATGGTACATATATTTAAGTTACCAGAAGCTCAAGGCTTCAAGTTACTTGTGCGCGAAACGCGCAATCTATTTCTAAGGCAGATGTTTTGGGTTTGGGTTCGAACGTGACACCCAAACCCAAAGATGCCAAACAGCCGAGGGCTTCCCGTGCGTCCTAACGCACGAAACTTGGCACGAATACTGCCAAGATACATATATTTAAGTTACCGGAAGCTCAAGGCTTCAAGTTACTTGTGCGCGAAACGCGCAATTTATTTCTAAGGCAGATGTTTTGGGTTTGGGTTCGAACGTGACACCCAAACCCAAAGATGCCAAACAGCCGAGGCTTCCCGTGCGTCCTAGAGCACGAAACTTGGCACGAATACTGCCAAGATACATATATTTAAGTTACCAGAAGCTCAAGGCTTCAAGTTACTTTTGCGCGAAACGCGCAATCTATTTCTAAGGCAGATGCTTTGGGTTTGGGTTCGAACGTGACACCCAAACCCAAAGATGCCAAACAGCCGAGGGCTTCCCGTGCGTCCTAACGCACGAAACTTGGCACGAATACTACCATGGTACATATTTTTAAGTTACCAGAAGCTCAAGGCTTCAAGTTACTTGTGCGCGAAACGCGCAATCTATTTCTAAGGCAGATGTTTTGGGTTTGGGTTCGAACGTGACACCCAAACCCAAAGATGCCAAACAGCCGAGGGCTTCCCGTGCGTCCTAGAGCACGAACCTTGGCACGAATACTGCCAAGATACGTATATTTGAGTTACTTGAAGCTCAAGGCTTCAAGTTACTTTTGCGCGAAACGCGCAATCTATTTCTAAGGCAGATGTTTTGGGTTTGGGTTCGAACGTGACACCCAAACCCAAAGATGCCAAACAGCCGAGGGCTTCCCGTGCGTCCTAGAGCACGAAACTTGGCACACATACTGCCAAGATACACATCTTTCAGTAAGTTGAAGCTCAAGGCTTCAAGTTACTTACTTTTTGTCAAGCAGAACACGCCGTGAGTGTCTATTGTGGCAAAGATGGCAAATAATAAAAGTCATTATGCGTAAAGAGTCGTTAATCACGGCCGTGACTTTTAGATTCACGGCCGTGAATCTTTCCGAATGGAACCAAAAACCGTTCGATTTTAATCGAACGGTTTTTGGTTCCATTCGGACATATGGACATCACGGCAAGACAACTCTTCAGTGTAATGTTTCGCATGGCATGGGGATAGCTCAACAGGTACAGGTACAACGTCATGGATGCATGCACCGGTCATAGCCGGATGACATAAAGAAAACTTATTCTAAATTAACGATAAAATGGGGTATTCTAAACTTATGAAAAAATATTCTAAATTAAATAGCCTACCAGCCAGAAGCCAGATCCAGATCCAGAAGGCCAGAACCAGTACCAGAAGCCAGAAGTCCAGAACCAGAGTCCAGAAATCCAGACACCAGGAAACCAGAGTCCAGAGTAGCAGCCAGGCGGAATGGCACAGGGGTTGGGGATAGGAGCGGGGACTGGTAAGTAGGCAGGCGGGTCAGGCGGTAAGGCTGGCGGGGATAGCTCAGGAGGAACGGTGTAAATGTTGGCGGTCACCCAGTCAGAGTGAACCGCAGGAGGCATAGCAGGAGTAGGAACTGACTGCTGCACCACCGACCCGTGAGCGGTGGTGGTACAGCTAAGGACTGTCAGCACAGATAACAGGCCAGCAGCCAGACGGGCAAAGCGGGGTGCAGGCGGCACACCGATGCGGTTGGCGGCAGGAGCCGCAGGAGGGTCTGGTGCAGTGAAAGGCTCGGGCTCACACTCGGAGTCAGTGTCAGAGCCGACAACCGACAGTGGAGGCCCCCAGATTGCTGGTGGGGGGGGAAGGGAGAAGGAGCCAAAGTGAAGATTGGGGTCTTGCTCAATCCGCAAGGCAAAGCGGTCAGCAAAGGTTCCTGAAAAGGGACTGTTGAAATTGTCGGGGTCATCGGCGGCAAGCGGTGCCGGTGCCGAGCCCGGTGGTAGAGAGGGGACGGATTCCACGGCTGCGGCATGCGGTACCGCAGCGGGGGGATTGGCAGGAGGTGACAGTGGCACCACCTGAGGCACAGAGATCGTGCCAAAAGAAACACCGTCAGCCGCCGCAGCACGAGCAGCTGCGGTGGCATCCCGCAGTCCAGAGAGCACAGCGCGTGCCTCGGACAAGCGGGCAGTCATCCCGGGATCCGAAGGTGCAGGAACAGCCAAACCTGCATACTGGGCACGGAGCCCCAGGTCCAGAGATGCCGGGTACGTGAACGGGTCAACGTCGGACCTGACTACCGGGGAATCGTGCACCGTGCACAGCTCGGCGAAGGCGGCATCGTCCTCAGAGTCGAAGGCAGTCTGGAAGGCGGCCACGACGTCGTCCATCTCGTGTGCGGCAGCAGCGGCATCGCTACCGCACGCACCAGCTACCGCGGGGCACCTGGCAGTGTCGTGATAGTGTCCAGGGCAAAGCGGGCATTCTTGAATGAAGGCGGAGGACAGGGAATGGAATGATATGCAGCGGGCGGCATGCTTGGTGTAATGCTTTTGTGACCAATTGCCCCCCTTGGGGAACGGAGGGGCGGCAAAGCGGGAGCCGTGCGGCGGGTGTCTGAAATTGTTCCTGCCGTGGAACTTACCGCCACTGCGGTTCTGGGTGTCGCGCCACTTGGTTGGCGGGAATCGGACACCACCAGCCTTCTGGCGTGGTGGTGGCGGAGGCGGCTCAACGGGTCCAGGAACAGGATCCTTAACGGAATCCCGAAGCACGTCGAGTAAGTCAAACGCTTCACGGAGAACGCGGTCAAATTCGGATAGGAGGTCAGTGTCTGGGACATCCTTGCTGGCGTAAGCCGCAGAGAGCGGCAGCGACTTGGGCCGCACAGCAGTGGTGGGGCCCTCGGGATGGGCGCACCACCACACTTCACAGACGTGTGCAAATATTTCCTCAATGGAAAACTTAGCCAATTCTGTGTCGAGTCTCAGTGGGGCAATCACCTCCTTGTAAAAATCTGGGTCGAGTGCGGAGAGCAGCTGGCGCTTGGCGTGCTGGTCATCCAGCGGACCAGCACCCGAGGCCGCTATAGCCTTCAAGCACTCATCGAATTGCGCTACCAGCGGCTCTGGGTCAGCAGCATAGCTCATAGAATGGATAAATGGATAAATGGATAAATGGATAAATGGATAAATCACCAAGTGAAAATACGAAACGGTCCTCGAAGTATTTTCAAGTGAAAATACAATGACGCGTCCCTCTTCCGGAATATCACCGCACCCCCCTCCCCGACAAGTGAAATTACACAACGGGCCCCGGAAATACTGAAAATACACTTTAGTCTCCTTTTGTGAAAAAATGCACCGACACCTCCCCGAAAAAGTCAAAATACAATTCAGGTGAAATACGACAAGTGAAAATACAATGACCCGTCCTTCTTTCGGAATATCACCGCACCCCCCTCCCCGACAAGTGAAAGTACACAACGGGCCCCGTAAATACTGAAAATACACTTTGGTCTCCTTTTCTTTAAAAATGCACCGTCACCTCCCCGAAAAAGTCAAAATGCAATTCAGGTGAAAACAACAAGTGGAAAAAAGAAGGACGTGTTCTTCTTTCGGAATATCACCGCACCCCCCTCCCCGACAAGTGAAATTACACAACGGGCCCCGAAATTTTTGAAAATACACTTTAGTCCCCTTTTGTGAAAAAATGCACCGACACCTCCCCGAAAAAGTCAAAATACAAATCAGGTGAAAAATACCAAGTGAAAATAACGGGAAGTTTCCTTTTTTCAGAATAACTACGACTCACAGAAAATATCACAATGACAACCCTTGTCACCATTGACAGCTAATAAAAAACTGATATTCAGATAATAAGAAGTCCGTGTTAATTATCTTTGAAACATATAATTATTGTCATCGATGACGATATTTCCAGGTGCTGAAAAAAAAATTGTTTTATACTTTATTTATAAAGTAGGAAAATTTGTCATCGATGACGATATTTTTCGGTTGCATGAAAACATCAAGTTACAACAACAAGCTTGTCATCGGTGACGTTTTTCTCACTATTTGCAAAATAGGTCTGCGAACAAATAAATTATAGAATAACGCGAATAACGCGTGCTGCACGCTTATACTAAGAAATCATAGGAATAATTATAGAAAATAGAAGCCGCTAGGCAGGAAGGTGGCAACGTTGCAACGTCTGCGAGCGGAAAGCTACTACTAAGAAAAGAAGGGAAGCCAAACGCTTCAAGAGTGAAAGTTAAAAAAGAACAATTTCGAGTCTGCTGTCGCGGTCAGAGTTTGTAAACATAAAGAAAGCGAAATATTGTTAAGTCTTTTAAAGTCTTCAACGCAACGCTAATAAGGACCAATCCAGTTTCACATTAGAAAGTCACCTTGAAACCCCAATCAGATCTAATCTTGCAAGACTCCGTTAAGAAGCGCTATTTTACCTATTGTTGCTTGTGCTGCAAGCAGTGAAACATCTAAGCAAATAGCTGATATTAATGAGCTAGCGAATTAGTATCCGATTGCGCCGAGGTTTGTTCCTCGGGAGCTCAAGGTGAAAGTGCAGGTATGTTTTTATTTTTTCAGACTTTTTATTGATAACATCTTGCGGTGAAAAAGTTTACATTGGTGTCGCTGTTTTTAGTTTTCTCTTTTTTGTCATCGATGACGACTCCACCTAATTTGTCAACGAGTTCGCTTTTGGCACAAGTTTTATTTCTTTCTGAAACGTCATCGATGACAACTTACCTCTCTTGCCGTTGATTTAGTCGTTATTTTTCTACGAACATGGTATTCCTTGTCATCGATGACAATATTTTTATCATCGATGACGCTTTGGGTACTTGTTCTGTTTATTCACTGGACGTATCTACGTTTAGAACTATTTTTGTCATCGATGTCAATATTTTGTCATCGATGACAATATTTTTCTGAGACCGAATGCTTGTGACAAGTTTTTCCTGAGGATATTACCCCCATGGAGATCAACTTTCTTGCGGGCTCTCACAGTTTTGTTTCCAACGAGAAGGGAGTCAAAGCCTATACTTTTTTTTCGTTCGTCGATGACGGATGTGTCCGTCATTGGTGACGGACGTTCCGCAGTTATTTCAAAAAGTATGGAACTGTCCGTCACCAATCACGGACGTTTTTTTTTCTCTTGATGAGTTATTACCTTCAACGTCAAAGATAGCGGCAGTTTTAAAAGTCTCTAATTACGCAGCGTCTAAGTTATTTAACCGTCGATGTCTTTACGATGAACTCGCAACAAACCGCGGCGCAATCGTATACTGATTCCCTAGTAGCTCATTGGTATTATCAGCTAGTTGCGCAGACTTTTTATTGCGTGCGGCACATTCTAAGACAGCGCTTCTTTAAGAAGTCTTACAAGATTGGATCCGAAAGAATCTTAGTGACTTTTGAAACTGCAAAGATTCTGGACCGGTCATAATATTCAGCTTTGCGTTAAAGACTTTAGAACAAGTCTCTAATTACGCAGCGTGTAAGTTATCAACCCGTGTAGACCTATTTTACAAATAGTGAGAAAAACGTCACCGATGACAAGCTTGTTGTTGTAACTTGATGTTTTCATGCAACCTAAAAATATCGTCATCGATGACAATTTTTTTCTACTTTATAAATAAAGTATGAAATAATTTTTTTCAGCACCTAGAAATATCGTCATCGATGACAATAATTTTAGGTTTCAAAAATATTCAGCACGGACTTCTTATTATCAGTTCAATATCACTTTCTTATTAGCTGTCAATGGTGACAAGGGTTGTCATTGTTATATTTTCTGTGAGACATAATTATTCTGGAAAAAGGAAACTTCCTTTTATTTTCACTTGGTATTTTTCACCTGATTTGCATTTTGACTTTTTCGGGGAGGTGTCGGTGCATTTTTTCACAAAAGGAGACCAAAGTGTATTTTCAGTATTTCCGGGGCCGTTGTGTAATTTCACTTGGCGGGGAGGGGGGTGCGGTGATATTCCGGACGAAGGACGCGTCCTTGTATTTTCACTTGTTGTTTTTCACCTGATTTGCATTTTGACTTTATCGGGGAGGTGTCGGTACATTTTTTCACAAAAGGAGACCAAAGTGTATTTTCAGTTTTTCCGGGGCCCGTTGTGTAATTTCACTTGTCGGGGAGGGGGGTGCGGTGATATTCCGGACGAAGGACGCGTCCTTGTATTTTCACTTGTTGTTTTTCACCTGATTTGCATTTTGACTTTATCGGGGAGGTGTCGGTGCATTTTTTCACAAAAGGAGACCAAAGTGTATTTTCAAAATTTCCGGGGCCCGTTGTGGAATTTCACTTGTTGGGGAGGGGGGTGCGGTGATATTCTGGAAGACGGACGCGTCATTGTATTTTCACTTGAAAATACTTCGAGGACCGTTTCGTATTTTCACTTGGTGATTTATCCATTTATCCATTTATCCATTTATCCATTTATCCATTTTCTGCGCGACGGGTCAGCAGACGCAGAAAAAGAAATTGATAACAGTTCCTCGTGGTGTCGCATCGGCCTGTGGCCAGTCGGCATGAGCCGCTTTGTAATCTCGAGCAATGCTCTTTTCCCATCTTTGGGGGAGGTCCTAGCCGAGGCCTCCACCCATCGGCGTGCTGGAGAATGTGGGGTCGTAAGCGAAACCAGGGCACGCAAGAGAAGTTCATTGAAAATAGGATGCACCTCAGTGTCGACGTCAACGAGGTCAAAGATAGTCGACGAAGCAGCGTCCTTGGACTCAAAAGAATCCTGCAGCCCAGCAAATAGCGAATCCCATAAAACGCGACGGTGTGGCTCACTACCAGAAAAGGAAGCGGCCTTGTTGCCAAGCGTGTCCTTAGCGACACGCTTGACAACGTCTGTGTCCCAGGTGGATTGGGAAACAGCCGAGGCTCGTGTCCTGTCAGCCCCTGCTAAATTGACAGAGGGGGTTGGTGGTGAGGCTCGATACCGAGCCCCAACGTTTCTAGCAAATATCGAATCTAAGCGTAATCGAGCGTTGGCCGCTGGAGGCGGCGTGTGTACTGTAGATGAACTCATCATGAAAAGAAATCCTATGGGTGGGAGGCGTTGGGTAAGTGTGCGTGGCGAAATCGGGAAAACGCAAATGCAGTTGAAGCTGTGTAAAACAAAATCAACGGCTGGGCAAACGAAAACAGGAGAAGTCGATACGCGGTGGCCAAGAAGTCGTCGACAGGGTTGATCAGGCCCAGGTCCAAGACGAAATCAGCGCGGACAGCTCGAGAGACGAAAGAAATCCAGCTAAAGACAAAGCAGCAAAGCGACAACCGCAACTAGCGCAAACCCATCACGCCACTAGTGGGCCCCAACGCCCCACCTAGCGGAAGAAGCTTAGCCACTCATGGCCAAGAAAGCAGTGAGAAAAGCGGGGTGATTCCCCATAACCTGCGAGATATATTAAGGCAGTAATATATCGGGTAATAAAGCAGTCGGAGAATGATAACTCAGAAGCTCATAAGATAAACAGAATACGAAATATATGTCTATCCTAGGGTACTGTCACCGAGTACTGTACGGAGTACCGGTACAGCCCACTGGGTAATCTGGTGACCCCTAACGGGTGACACACAGATTCCCGCATATAGTGAGTGAAGCGGGGTGAATTTCCCATGACGCATGGCACAACCTGATAGGGCTGTGTGCACTGAACATTTTGGTATAAGAAGGATGGGTGGAGGGGGCTTAGCGAGCCCCCGGGAGGGTCCATTTGGGCTGGGGGGGTAGGGTTAGGAGCATTGTCATCCAGCGTGTCATCAGCTGTCATACAGGATTCATAGGGTATAGTGAGTGAAGCGGG
>LGRX02031594.1:0-20471 GCA_001247695.2 Cymbomonas tetramitiformis
TATTCGGTGTGCCCTACCCACATGCGCCCACGGTCCGCCGCACCGACCCGAAACAACCACATACATCCTACCCATCACACCTCCATATGGTCGCGTGTCAGAGGAGCTGTCCTCACACCGCACCATATATATTCAGTGTGCCCTACCCACATGCGCCCACGGTCCGCCGCACCGACCCGAAACAACCACATACATCCTACCCACCACACCCCCTCATGGTCGCGTGTCAGAGGAGCTGTCCTCACACCGCACCATACATATTCGGTGTGTCCTACCCACATGCGCCCACGGTCCGCCGCACCGATCCGAAACAATATACGTCTTGTTATGTTTTACTATCAAGACGTACCAAACCAATACATATCTACAAGTGGAGCCACGGGTCCGGGGGCGCGCCTCGAGCCTTGAATCACAAGGACACGCGCACGCCTCTCCTAACCCACCGGCTGTAATCCACAACTACCCCAAAAGAAGATGCCTTGAAGACGAGTAGCCACGGGTACAGGGGGCGCGCAGCGAGCCTTGAATCAGGCCACGCGCACGCCGCTTCCGACCCACCGGCACATCGTCGGGGAAAAGAAAAACAACCTTCCGTCATGTAACCTTACTAGCCGGTCGAAGGAGTACCCTCCCGAGCTGAACACCATCCAGAAACCAACACAAGTGGAACACGCTTGTACGCACGTCTCTTTTTAAGCAACCTCTGACGGCGGAACGTATTACATAAATTAGGTTTAAGATAGGCGATCGGTTTCAGGAATCACAGAAAACTCACCGGGGGTTCCGCAGGCTCTTCAGGCACGCCGTCTTCTTCCCCCGCGGGCTCCTCATTGGAGTCCTCATTGAGGTCCAACTCGGCTGCTGCAGCACCGGCTTGACCAGCTTGGCCCACAACCTGCACACGCGAAAACCCGTTCAGATCACTCCCCACGTGACAAAGCTGTCACGGGCCGTGTCGGGGGGCACGGGGTGAGACGTGTGACCCCGGAGCACCCTTCACTTCACTGCACATCACGACAAAGCTGTCAAGGGCCGTGCTTGTGGACTTGTGGGGGAGCAAGGGAGGGGTTCACCTTCCATGGTCGCAATTGCTTGACCGAGCTCACGCACGCCCAGTCGTTCATGTGTTCATCCCAAATCGCGTGGCGGGCACAACACGCATCTTGTTGGTGACAATTCGCGACTCCGTTCTGACCTGCGTGGGTATCGGCTAAAGGTTACAAGTGTTCAATTGTATCGAAATATTCAGTGCCAGCAGCTATTCAAGATTAGCTTTCATAATATTTGTCCTATATTCAAGGGACCCGGCCCACATACGCCCACGCGTGGTGTGCCACACCAACCCCAAACAAACACATGCATAGTGCTGGCCACACCCCCTTCTGGTCGCGTGTCAGAGGAGCTGTCCTCACATCGCACCATACATATTCAGTGTGCCCAACACACATGCGCCCACGGTATGCCGCACCAACCCAAAACAACCACATACATCCTACAGGCCACACCCCCTTATGGTCGCGTGTCAGAGGAGCTGTCCTCACACCGCACCAAACATTTTCAAGGGGCCCAACCCACATGCGCCCACGGTCTGCCGCACCAACCCAAAACAACCACATACATCCTACAGGCCACACCCCCTTATGGTCGCGTGTCAGAGGAGCTGTCCTCACACCGCACCAAACATTTTCAAGGGGCCCAACCCACATGCGCCCACGGTCTGCCGCACCAACCCCAAACAACCGCATACATCCTACAGGGCACACCCCCTCGTTCCGGTCGCGTGTCGGAGGAGCTGTCCTCACACCGCACCATGCAAATTCAGTGTGCCCTACCCACTTACGCCCACGGTCTGCCGCACCAACCCCAAACAACCGCATAGATCCTACAGGGCACACCCCCTCGTTCCGGTCGCGTGTCAGAGGAGTTGTCCTCACACCGCACCATACATATTCAATGTGCCCTACCCATTTACGCCCACGGTCTGCCGCACCAACCCAAAACAACTGCATAGATCCTACAAGGCACACCCCCTTCGTTCCGGTCGCGTGTTAGAGGAGTTGTCCTCACACCGCACCATATATATATTCAGTGTGCCCTACCCACATGCGCCCACGGACTGCCGCACTGACCCAAAACAACCACATACAACCTACAGGCCACATCCCCTTCTTCTGGTCGCGTGTTAGAGGAGTTGTCCTCACACCGCACCAAACATATTCAAGGGGCCCAACCCATATGCGCCCACACTCGGTCCGCCACACCTTTGCATCGATCGTTTCTCCCCGTGAACCGGACATATACGCTATACATAAATGGATAGATGTATAGATATGTTTTACTATCACCCCACACCAAACCACTACATATCTACAAGTGGAGCCACGGGTCCGGGGGCGCGCCTCGAGCCTTGAATCACAAGGACACGCGCACGCCACTCCTAACCCACCGGCTGTAATTCACTTCCACCCCAAACGAAAATGACATGCTACAATTAGCCACGGGTACAGGGGGGCGCGCCTCGAGCCTTGAATCAGGACTCGCGCACGCCGCTCCCGACCCACCGGCACCTTGTCCCTACGGTTGTAAACAATTTATATCAATTTATGATAACTTATAACACCGTGGCCAACAAGTAACAACTTATAACACCACGTAGTCACCACGGCGCGGACATTGCAAATGATGCACAACCACTATGGGCATCGCAACTTTGCCCCTACTGAGCTACAAGCTACGGTTTTTTGCCCTCCCGGCAGGCGCGGGGGGGCTGCTCGGGCGCCAGATACTTGTTCACTGGCGGTTGACAGGGAGCTCGGGGCCTCACCCGTTGAGAGGCTCGGCATCCCTCCGCACAATCCACTGCTGGAGCTCCGCCTTTGCTTGAGTCTTGTAAGTGCCTATTCTAAAAATATTACGGTGGGTATACCCACCGTAACGCCAAACTTTGCAAGCTCGTACCGACCGCACAAGTAGGTTGCGGGGGTTAAACATATGGATTTTCTGTGACCCAAGAGGTTGATTAAAGGACGGAAAACTTAATTTACACGACTCCGATAAGTTTGGGCACATTACACAACCTTGAAGTTGGGGAAATAACGGTGGGTAGAAAACTTCGCTTACGGTGGGTATACCCATTCAACTCTATTTGCAGACTTCTGCAGCTTGGTATAACATCAATATACTCATTTTTTCGATATGTACTTTGATTTTGGTATATAACCGACGTACTTTTTGGTACAATATGTGCTGCCACATCGCAGACCTCCGACACTTGCACATTCAAAATCAGGTACTATGCACACCAAATATACTATATACACAGTGCATTCCGATGATATTAGGGTTTGGGTATTTGGGTTCGTTTGGCCCGTTATCAAGTCATTTATGGCGCATGTGGAGGCTCCATAGAGATTCACGGGAGTGTCTAGAACAAGTTGGTCACTGGTGACATGCCGTGATTCGCAGCCAATCATCGGTAATTATTGATACCCTTCAGGTGGGTATACCCACCGTAAGCACCTCTTACGGTGGGTATACCCACCCTTCGTAGAATAGGCATAAGAGTCTTGTACCTATGGGCATCCAACCAAGATGTTAGAACTCAAAGACTAAAGAAATGGAAAGGTCAAGGAGAGGGAAAAAAGGAATAGAAGCATACCTTTAGTGTGTGGCATCTCGGGTTTTTACCGAGATCTCCAAACCGCATGTTTGGCGCTCTGTTTGAGCTAATGCCACTATCGCAATGCAAACTGAAAAATTGTGTCGCCTAAAAGATAGGGTTGCCAAGTGTTCCCTAATCTTTTCGAAGAGATACTCAAATCAAACAAACATGGGGTCTAATCCACGTGAATTTTCGCGAGGAGAACGCTCGTGAGGTCGAAATATTCCTTTGAATAGCGGGTTTTCCGCTATTAAAGGGCCTGAAAACCTGCGAATCTTTCAAAAAGGAGAGGGTTAGTACAACGCGTGAAAAAACAAGCTTCTATTGTGTGGCATCTCGGGTTTCAACCGAGATCTCCAAACCGCAGGTTTGACGCTCTGTTTGAGCTAATGCCACTATCGCAATACAAACTGAAAAATTCTGTCGCCTAAAACATAGGGTTGCTAAGTGTTCCCCGAACTTTTCGAAGAGATACTCAAATCAAACAAACATGGGGTACTCTAAGGGTAGTTTTCCGCGAGGAGAACGCTCGTGAAGTCCAATTAGTTGTCAAAATAGCGGTTTTCCCGCTATGGAAGGGCCTGAAAACCTGCGAATCTTTCAAAAAGGAGAGGGTAAGTCAATGAGTGTAAGGAAACACTCTTCTATTGTGTGGCATCTCGGGTTTTCACCGAGATCTCCAAACCGCAGGTTTGGCGCTCTGTTTGAGCTAATGCAACTATCGCAATACAAACTGAAAAATTCTGTCGCCTAAAACATAGGGTTGCTAAGTGTTCCCCGAACTTTTCGAAGAGATACTCAAATCAAACAAACATGGGGTACTTTAAGGGTAGTTTTCCGCGAGGAGAACGCTCGTGAAGTCCAATTAGTTGTCAAAATAGCGGTTTTCCCGCTATGGAAGGGCCTGAAAACCTGCGAATCTTTCAAAAAGGAGAGGGTAAGTCAATGAGTGTAAGGAAACACTCTTCTATTGTGTGGCATCTCGGGTTTTCACCGAGATCTCCAAACCGCAGGTTTGGCGCTCTGTTTGAGCTAATGCCACGAACGAAGCAAGCTGACAAAAACTGTCGCCAAAAAGATAGGGTTGCCAAGTGTGCCTCCATCTTTTCGAAAAATTGACCAAATGAAGTGATGTAAATATCATCATGTGGTGGTTTTCCGCGAGGAGAACGCCGGTAAAGTCCAAAACGCCGTTAGAGTAGCGGTTTTCCCGCTTGCAAAGGGGCTGCCGATCTGTGATTTTGTAGAGAAGAGAAAACTCGAGTGCAAACGCGTTTGTTTAAGCGTAGCTACAAAAATGTCATGTTACCATATAATATAACGGAAATAAATGACTATTCTACTCTAAGAAAATCGAAGAGCGCCATGTCGTCGAAACTTCCCAAAGCCAAAAAGCGTTCCAAGCGCGAGCGTAAATCTCTTCAAGAACGCCCAGTGAGGTTGACCAAGTCAAATTTTGAACTTGCAACTTCTCAACTGTGTCACGCCGCAAATTTGAAGTATTTCATAATCGATATGGATCCCTACGTTTCTAGACGGGTTCAATACACGTGTTGAACACGTATTGGAGGCATATTGGAGGCATATTGAAGACGGTATGCTAATATCTGGACATTCCAATACACGTGTAACATATTGGCCAAACTATTGAACCGCGATCAGCCTGGACACAGCGAAAATGAGTATGCTAGCATGGGCACCCAAATGGTGTCAGACTCACCCACTAGCACTTGGTATCATCTAAGGAAGGGTCTAGCGTTATGGGGACAAGTTTTCACGGCATTTGGACGCGTATCGCAGAAGTCGGTTCTGGGGGGCTTTTTGAATTGGGGCCCCGATGTATTGAAATAAGGCAAAACGATTGGAGGGGTGTTCAATATGTCTGCAACCGCCTGCAACACACGTACTGAACATGTGTTGAACACATGTTGAAACATTCACGCATAAGGAATCGTTCAATACATGTGCAATAACACATGTTGAAACATTCACGCATAAGGAATCGTTCAATACATGTGCAATATGTCTACAATCAGATGAATCATTCAACACGTTTGCAATATATGTGTTGAACACATATTGAAACATTCCCTCATGCAGAATATCTTTAGTACATGTGCAATATGTCTACAATCAGATGAATCATTCAACACGTTTGCAATATATGTGTTGAACACATATTGAAACATTCCCTCATGCAGAATATCTTTAGTACATGTGCAATATGTCTACAATCAGAGTGAATTATGCAACACATGACTGCATGGGGTAAAGGGGTAAGACCCCCCTGCTGCTCACATATTGCACAATACTTACAATATGTCCGCAATACGTATCTGGTATATTACAGGTATATCAAATGTGTACAGAGGCACTACTATGCGTCATCACACTTTCTGCAGTACCACATTCCAGTGGGGATGTCGGTGAGCCCTGCGCATCGCACGTGCATAGCCTCTTTGCAGCCTGCCCTCTCACACAGAAGGAGCTCGCCACCGACTCTACACTTCCCGCATGTGTCAAAGTGACCATCACTACCTACGGGCCTATCAACGAGTGCAAGTTTCTCCATATTGCGGTCGCTCGTATCAAGTATCACCGCTGAATCCATGCAGGGGTGTTTGACTATCACTACTTGCGCTTGGACTTGATTGGCCAGTAGGTAGGGCTCTCGGTTGTCCATAGTGTACTTGGAGGTGTCCCATGGGTTGAAGGTGTAGTAAGCCTTGGACACCTTGTCCACGCCGAGGATGGAGCAGTTCTTCAGCTTGAAGCTTGCGATCTGAGCTTCCGTGGGCACGGGTAGCCAATCACACTTTAAAAAAGTGTAGAGCACACCGCCAATGCTAACCCGCAGAATGGCGTTGATGATACCATGCCTGCGCACGAAATGTTCAATGTTTTTGTGATATACGTACAACATACCCTCAATATGTTGGGGACGTATTGCATATATGTTGCAGAGATATACGAAAAGGCAAAGAAGCATGCAAACTGGTGGTTGAGGTCGTACCTGTCCTCCCACTCGTCATCGGCATCGGCATCATTCAATCTTGGGGAAGGATGCGCGGACGAAACACTGGCTTGTCACTTTCCCTTTGTCCCCGTCTCTAGTGTGCCTCAGCATTGGGCGGCGGGGGGGACTCCTTGCTTTGGGCCTCGTACGCCTCGGGGGGCGCCTCGCCCGCATCTCTGCACAATATCGTCCCAACATGTGTTCAACATCCCATCAACATGCTGCAACCATCACGATAGCGTGCTGCAGCACTATTGCATCGAGCCACGTGAGGAATGGTGGGAGGGAAACCATGCCCCACGAGAGTCCCTTACCTTGCACTCCCGCCGGCTAGTGGAGGGCTCGTGGGTGCCTCGGCATTGGGCGGCGGGGGGGACTCCTTGCTTTGGGCCTCGTGCGCCTCGGGGGGCGCCTCGCCCGCATCTCTGCACAATATCGTCCCAACATGTTTTCAACATCCCATCAACATGTTACAACCATCACGATAGCGTACTGCAGCACTATTGCAGCGAGCCACGTGATGAATGGTGGGAGGGAAATCATGCCCCGCGAGAGTCCCTTACCTTGCCTCTTGCATGCCACGAATCCTTTCGACAATCCGTTGCAAGCAATTAGGCACCGGTGGAACAAGTCGAAACGATTTCCCCTTAAAGGTTACCGTTGCCGGTTCTAGCTCCAAGATGTCGGAAGGTGGTAACCAAGTCGGCCACGCGGTATTGTCTGGAGATAAATCGTGCGCCAATCTGGAGAAATCGTGCGGGAGCAGTCGCGTTGGCAGCCACTTATGATGCCATACCGTGTCCACTTCCACATAGTGCGCATCGACTTTCCTGCAATGTGTTCCAGGATCCCTACAATATAATCTCAATATGTATGCAACATATGGTAACCATGTTGCATACATGTAGCAAAGAGTCCTGTGAAGCAAGAAAGACACAACCTCAACGTCGAGAAGAAAGAGAAAGGGTGCTACCTCGCGGACAACTCCAGTTCCCTCGTAGATATTGGAAGATGTGGAGGCGCAATCCACGCCAAAAGGCGTTCCTTCTTCGTAATCGTTTCATACTCCGGGTCGCGGAAGCCTTCCGCGGTACTCCAACCTTCCGGGAATATGAGCTTGATATTGGGAGGGGGTTTGAGGGATGTACCCTCCTGAGCATTGGAAGACTTTGATCGGCTCTCGATCGGCTAAGCACCCGCCTTGCGCGGGATTTCTCATCGCGCGCTTGGCTAACGAAGATTGTTGTACGGGGGGGGGGCGCCTTCCCTTGGACGAGGGCGGCGGCTCTAGCCGAAGGCAAGCCGGTTCGATGTCGCTCCGCATCACTTGGTGATGATGATTGAGGGGATCGTTCATGGCGAGGTCGCTTTTCACCATGAACAATTTGATCTCCTCGGACCATACTGCATTGAAGTCCCCTTTTACCACGCCCATCACCCTTCGAAAATGTACTGCAAGTATGTTGTAACATGTTGGACATATACTGCGGACATATTGACGATATGCTGAAGGAACTTTCAAGTAAAGCAATAACCCAAAAGTAGGTTTTCGGACCCCCCCCACAAAAAACGCACACAAGCTATGTCGCAAAATATAGCTCCTGAGTCCATATAACAAGTCTCACCAGAATTGAAGAACATATTTTTTCAACTTTTTTAGGGCTCACTTCAACACTTCCGCAGCATACTGAAAGGGGGGGCTAAAGGCAGGGCTCAAGGTCTTGAGCCCTCACGTATTGAAGTGCGCCCTCACGTATTGAAGTGAGCCCTCACGTATTGAAGTGATCCCTGCCTTGAGCCCTGCAGGCGGTTGCACGCGGTTGCACGCATATTGACCTTTACAAAAATTTAAAAACTTTTTAGAGGAGAATCTGTTCAATACTACTTCAATACGTGAGGGCTCACAATACGCCGCTTGCAGGCGTATTGAAATGGCGTATTGGAGATGTATTGAAAACTGCTGATGTCAGCTTTGCCAGTGCCACGTCAGACGGATCTTCGCAAAACTGACTTGGCACTTTTTCGACCCATCTCCAATACGCCATTTCAATACGCCTGCAAGCGCTAACGTATTGCAGTGAGCCCTCATGTATTGCAGTAGTATTGAACAGATTGAACAATTTTCGGGGAAACAATTTTGGAATTTTAATTTTTAGGAGAATCTGCACCCCTCGTTCGTTAATCGAACGGCCGAAATCGTAACTCAAGAAGTACCCCCAAAATGCTCAAGAAGTACCCGAAATGACCCACAGTATGGAACGAATAAACTTTCAGTGGAGCTCGAACCCATCACCGCAAGTGAATGAGATTGACGGGAAACCACTAGACCAGTACGATGAAATTGATAACTTCGTCATAATTTTAAGTAATATGTTACTAAAATCTGACACATCGCATCGTCATCATCGTCGTCATCGTCGATCGTGCTCGCATGACGCGTCGATCCGATGTGACTTCTGAACGGCAGGGAAAGTTTTTGAACACTTCGATTTTTCTGAACGGTAAAGTTCAAACTCACGTCATTGCTCTCTTCACAGTTCGCCGTCAGCAGTGTTGCAGCAGCCTCGCCAGTGAGTTGCGTGCTGTGATATTTTTAATTCTCACAGGTTGCAATATGGCATTGGTTTGCAGTGCATGTTTTGGTTATGCGTGTGTATCATTTTGTGTGTGCTTCGCGCGCTCGTACTTGGCATGCGTGAAACTTTGACTAGGAGTGAACGGGAAATTCCCGCGAGTCCTTTGCACTCGGAATAGTTGGTTCAAACCCAACTCACTCCACATCCCCCTGTTACTTTCCTTTGCTTCTTTCGTTGACGACTGCTAATTTCTTTCTTCTTTACTAAACGTTAGTTGGTTGGTTTCGTTTTTCAGATCCGCTGAAAACGTTGGCGTGGCGAAGTCATATTAGGTTTTCATCTCGCGTTCATATTCGCATTTATTTGAGGTTGCCCGGTTGTTAATTATGTTTTCAATAAAGGTTTGTTTTTTGCTTTTCCGCTTTTTACTAAGTGTTGGCTCTTTACTTTCCTTTTCAGATTGGCTGTTTTCGAGCAAGGCGAAATTGAGGAAATCGACCGCCTCGAGTACAACGTCAACTTCAAGCATCCCTTCAAACACTCTAGGTTGATAAGTCCTTTATGTTTTCAATAGAATATTCTTTTGTGCATTTCCGTTTTTTTACTAAGTGTTGGCTCTTTATTTTCCATTTTAGATCGGTTGTTTTGGAGCAAAGCGAGATGGAGAAAATCGACCGCCTCGAGTACAACGTCAACTTCAAGCATCCCGTCAAGCGTTCTAGATGAATACATTGATTTTAGGTTGGCATCTTGTAAATAGAGAGTGCACGAGTAGAACACTATTTTGTGTATTTGTAAATTTGATAGTCCCATTCGTATTTCTTTGTGCCTAGCTAGATACATGTCAATCGTAGTAAAGATGCTCGAGTGTTCCCTACGACTGTATTCTTATTTTGTTTATCTCGCATAGCATACGCATAGTGGATACATAGTAAACACACTGCATGTTGCAAATGTGCAATATGTATGTTATAGGTCTATAGTATATATTTGACATAGGCAACTTTTATTTCAGTACATATGCGATATGTCCACAGTATATATATAGCATATTGAATTTGCTTGTTCAATACGTATGCATTAGGTCCGCAATATATATACAACATGCTGAATGTTCCGTTTTAGTACATATGCAATAGGTCCGCAATATATATACAACATATTGAATTTGCATGTTCAATACGTATGCAATAGGTCCGCAATATATATACAACATATTGAATTTGTATGTTCAATACGTATGCAATATGTCCGCAGTATGTATCCAACATACTGAATGTTCCGTTTCAATACATATGCAATAGGTCCGCAATATATGTATAACATATTGAATTTGCATGTTCAATACGTATGCAGTAGGTCCGCAGTATGTATCCAACATACTGAATGTTCCGTTTCAATACATATTCAATAGGTCCGCAATATATATACAACATATTGAATTTACATGTTCAATACGTATGCAGTAGGTCCGCAGTGTGTATCCAACATATTGAATGTTGACTTACAATATGTATACAATATGTGAGCAATATGTCTGCAACATGCCTTCATAGTGTTTGCGACATGCATGGTGCATGTCTCCAACCCTATACTACACATGTGTTGAAGGCATATTGAAATAACTCTCTGCATCAGGACTTCAATATGTCTCCAATACATGAGGGCTCACTGCAATACTATGTTGCACACATGTTGGAGCGCTTGCAGGCATATTGCACACATATTGTAACATTTTTTATCGTATTGAACATTTATTGTCAATACGCGTGCAATATGCATGCAATATGTGTTCAATACGATGTATTGCACGCGTCCAGAAACGTAGGGGATATAAATGTTGAACCTCATCGTAGGCCACGATCGATGACATGACATCACCCGTCTGCGTGACTGCGTCCATCGCACGAACACCCATCACATGGTTTATTATACGCTTATACCACCACCGATCAGTGATCCGCTGATGTGTATAATTACTCATCGTCGACTGCCAGACAAATCTTTGGCCTTTTACAAACCCAGCCTCTCCGAGTCATATCTCCTGGCATCGCGCCAGTCATTCTGGGGCTCTCGCGTGAACCCTTGGGGCCTCCTGAAGCGGGCTTGGTGACATTCCTATGTCATCGGGTATATAATTCTACCGATTTATACCGACTTAAGCAAACTTAAGCAAACTTAAGCGAACTTAAGAAAACTTAAGCAAACTTAAGCAAACTTAAGCAAAAACCTTGTTCTAGTGTATCTCGATACGGGAGTAGGTAAAGTGATAGCCCATAAGGTGATAGAATGGCACCACGGCGTCCCGCCCATGAGGCAGGATATCCCATAGCAGGCAGGCATGACTGTCTGCAAGAGGCCAATAGGTGAGGTCCATACCGGCTGTCTCCAGGAGTGCACGGGAGACCGACGAGATCTTACCAATCACATATTCAGCCATGAAGTTCTGCCAGTGCAGGGTGGGTGACGACTGCAGGTGCTTGATGCCATGGTGTTTGTACAGAGCCTGTGCTGCAGGGTCACACAGCTCCGGGGCACAATCAGTGCGGAGGACCAGGCCAGTGCAGGCAAAGCCGTGATGAACAACATCAGCCAGGAACTGAGCCAGAATGAAGCCGTATGCTGACTTCTCAGCAGAGAAGTAGCAAAGTGTAAACCTCACAGTGAACTCCACAAACGTCCAGCGGTACCTCGACCCGTCATAGCCAATAGGCGTGATCGGGCCTGTAGCATCAGCCGCCCACATAGATCCAGGCTTCTGAGCCCTGTATCTGTCAGCCGGAGGGTGCTTCGGACTCGGCTGTACTGTCCGCATACGGGCACACACAGCACAGGCCTCAGCACAGGTCCTGTGAGCCAGCAGCTGCTCCCGGGTAACCGTAGTGCCAGGTCGGGCGATGTCAACACCAAGGTCCATGAGCTGAGCCAGCCTGAGACCATGAGCATGAGCATATGCGGAATGGCACCACCTCTCAGGGGTGAACCTCATGGACGTGTACTGATCACGGTAGATGATAGCCACCGGGAACGGGGTACCAGCAATGAAGACACGGTCCCCCCCGCCCTCCGAGCCAGCCGACTGAAGGGGCCGCCCAGCATAGGTGTGCTCACGACGGTAGCTGAATATGCCCTCTGTGCCAGCTGGATACACATGTAGCACCTCCCAGTGAATAAGGTGCTGCCTGAAGGTACTGAGGTGTGACTGGGGAATCAGGAAGAGGAATACCGTGTGCTCGGGGTCGGTTGCTAAGTCTCGGTTGGCCTTCTTGAGCATCCGCTCACAGGTGAGTCTGTCAAAGGGCGGGTTGCCATATATATAGGCACTGGCCCAGAGGTGACCCCAGCAGGAATCAGACAGTGAATACCTGACTGGGCAGGTCTGGTTGTTACCCACGCCGGGGGGGAGGTCGTCTCCGAAGAGGGAGATGGCAAAGTTGTGTTCCCCGGTCTTGGCCAGGGCAGCAGGCGAGCCCTTCAGGAAAGCCCACTTGGCATACTCTGAGCGTGCCCACATCCAGTCACAGATCTCACCGGTGCGGACACGTGATACAGTCTGGGTGAGTGCACTGGCTGCCCCCATAGGGACCTCCGCCCACATATAGTCTGTGCCAGAGTCAATGATCCGATAGACACGGCCAGTAGGCAGGTGGGTGTAAGTGAGGGACACAAGGTCAGGGGACCCGAAGCCGAGGGAAAGCATAACCCGAGAAGACAGGAGAGTGCGGCAGCCGGCTTTATAGTGTGAGTTTGGGAGAACGAAGTGGTCGATGGCTCCGTCCTGGATACAGACCCCATACATATGGAATGTCACAGTAGCATCCGTCCTGTGAGACCCAGCCGTGACCATGGTGAAGGCCACCGTACGGGTGTAGTCCACGTCGGTGCAGGCCGACAGGTCCCCGCACATGACACATGTGGCTCCAGAGTCACACACGATGCCCCCGTCAACCCGGTCGGGTGCAGGGACAGCACTGGCCAGAGAACTGAATCCAGAAGCAGCCCACTCCTCGTCGGGCACATATAACGGAACTGACTCTGCACTGCCATAGACCAGAATACCAGTATAGCCAGCGGGTACCAGAGGGTAGACTGCTGGACTTTAGGTTCAGGGTTATTATTATGGGCTCTGATAGCCCCTAGCCTGACCCGTCTCTGATCGGAACCGTGACTCCGCTAGTAGCTAGGATGACAGTACAGTAGTACTGTACTGTCTGTCATTACTTCGTATTATCCGGGTTTCCGAGATGCATGATAAAAGCACTCGGCCGGACTGTTATGGGAGCTTAGCCAGTTTGTTTCACCGAGCGGAACACCTGTTCTCGCAGGTTATGCGCGTCACCACTTCCCTAGTAATTCTGATGGCACAGCGCCACGCTGTTGCCATGATTGGCTAAGTTTTGACAAAGAGATGGGGTGGGCGCCCCCTTAGACAGTGGCTTTCTCTTCGCAGTATGGCCCCCTTTTGAAGTGGAGATCAGTTTTTTCGGCATTTATTCGGCAGAGTATCGTCGCTGGGTATGGTTATGTTTTACGTTCCGTTTGATCAGCGGGCAGGACACTCCGCGTTTTGTGGGTCGCTCCCACGATTAGCCACTCGGCTCATGACCTGCTTGATTATGTTATTGTTTGCTGAGACTCCTGCAGGAATTGGCCGCTGCGGAATTGCTCGCTACTGTCGCACCGCTAGCCCGCGCTCCCATCTCACCGTCATTTTGAGTATGAACACACCGCAGAAACCACGTACACGCGCTAGGGCGCGTAAATTAGCAACTATTTTCGATGATGTTGGGGCATTGAATTCGGCTACCCCCACAACGCCGCATTTGGCTTCGGCTGACGAGTCGGCTGCGGCTGCGGCGCTCGTGCAGCGGTTACGAAAAGACTCTTTCGATGTTCAGTGCGCGAAGACAGCAGCCACTAAGGTTTTGGGGGACAAAACAGCAAAGTTTCATGGCAGTGAATCGTCGGCTTCGGACATTTTTTCACAGCTGATCTCCGAAATTCAGCAGCTTTTCACGCTGCAGTCGCAGGCACTTGCACCCCTGTTTGAGTTGTCTGCTGCTGATGTCCCTGTCATGACTACTGCTAATGAGCTCTTGTACTCTGTGCTGTTGCTGCTGACCGCGCCAGGGTCTCCTGCCCGTAATTGGGTGGAGGCTTCTGGGGCCGATGTTCCTGCTGACGGCAAGCGTGCCACCCTCGAGGTGGTGCGTATGCTCGCTGATGATTCGACTCCGTTCGAGTCTCTGACTGAGCTGCTTGACGTGAGGATCTCGGATGAACACGACCCTGACTCTGGCATTCGTCTTTTTAACAGTTGTCTTCGGGATGCACAACGTCTGCAGACGCTGCCCGAAGACGCTGTTAAAAGGCAATTCCTCTCTGCCCTGTCTGGACCGGCTTACGCCACGCTGGTTGACTCGTTTGCTCGAGCTGACCAGCGTGCGGTTGTGAGTCTGCTCACCCTGCAGGCGCGCGTGCGCGAGCAGTACCGCTGCGGGCGGCTCTCGGGCAAGCGCACTGCGGGGCGCCCCATGTCCGTAGCATCTTGCACCACTGACACTGGCCTGGCTTCGGCCATCGAGCGGCTCAGTTCTCAGTTGGTCAGGTTGCAGCGGGATGTGGATTCCCTTAAGAAGGGTGGCTCCAAGCCGCCCCTTGGGAAGCACACTCCACGCAACTTCCACCGACCTGGAGTGCAACCGCTTGCTCATTCCGCCTCTTCGGAGGTGGCTTTTGACAAGCGGTCTGGCACCTTTGTCCCAACGTGCAGGCACGAGAAGTGCCGCGCCGTTGGGTCGAAGCATTGGCTGAGTGAGTGTCCTCACAAGGACACTCACCCATTGACCATTTCGGCATCCTACTGCCAAGCCGTCGAGTCTTATGACTCCGACGTGCTTGCCCTTCGTTTTCAGCGGTACTATGACGCTGGGGATGAGGGGTCCATGGAGCATTTGTGTGCTCTCGTGGGGCAACCTGAAATCTGTGAGCTGTCTGCGCATTCCTTTGCTCCAGAGCCTACGGCTCTGCAGCAGTTCAAGGATGCTGCTGCCTCTGCTGAGTCTGCGCCTGCTGAGCATCTTTCCATTGGCCGTGTTGCATTTGCTGAGGTCAGCGGTCCGCTTGCTGGTGGTGTCGCTGAGCCGGCCGCCAGCAAGCAGCTGCTGCCGAAGGCCTCTGCACCCGTGCATGGTAAGCCGATTGACTTGCATGGGGTCAGCAGTGCCGCCTTTGTGCCGCCGTCTGCCTCTCTGGCTCTCGGCCCGATGGCTCCTGCTGACGACTCTTTCAAAACATTCAACACTGTCCACCCTGACTGGTTTGACATTGACCCTGAGCCTGTTGAGGTGTGTGATTCCGATGATGATGGAGAGGGCTCCGACTGCCCTCCTGGTGTCTGCCTGACTGCAATTGAGGGGGGTGCACCGCCGGCGGCTGCGGCATTTCGGCGGTTCAGAGTCCCCAGAGGCTCCAGGCCATTTGGCATCGGAGAATTTGCACTCACTCTTTTCATGGTGGCTACATTTCTCTTCAGTGCCACGGCGATGCCGACCCTCGTGGTCGGCGGTGGTGTCAGGGGCCTGGTTGAGTCCGGAGCCACTTACGGCTACGGTTCACTACGGTCTCATGAAGCACTACTGGATTCTCTTTGCCCGCCTGTGGTTACTGCTGGTCCGTCAATGCCACCGCGGGAAGTGACACAATTCTTTTCTCAATCGACCTCCGCGGCTTTGCATTCTGATGATTTCGCCACTCCGCTTTGGGATCCGCCTGACCCGCTTGGGTCTGGTGGTGTCAGTGCTTACAACTTCTCTTCTCAATTGACTTCGGATGCTTTTCTTGATTGGAATCCGCCTGCTGAACTCGGCTATGCCGACCGGCTTTACAGTGGCTGAGTCTGCTTATTTCAAACCCTGGAGGTGTGATTAGCCTTAGCCGCAGTGGTGGGTTGTGCCGGGACAAGTCCCCGGGCACCCAGCTAGAAGTGTATCTGTTTCCAGTAAAGTGCTGTTTGTTATCTGCTTAGTTAGCTCCGCTTGCCTAGCCCTATTGGCTACAGTCACAGCTCCGGGTGGTGTGCTGGACTTTAGGTTCAGGGTTATTATTATGGGCTCTGGTAGCCCCTAGCCTGACCTGTCTCTGATCGGAACCGTGACTCCGCTAGTAGCTAGGATGACAGTACAGCAATACTGTACTGTCAGTCATTACTTCGTATTATCCGGGTTTCCGAGATGCATGATAAAAGCACTCGGCCGGACTGTTATGGGAGCTTAGCCAGTTTGTTTCACCGAGCGGAACACCTGTTCTCGCATAGACCACTGTAACTGACCCAAGCTGACCAGACAGTACACCAAGCTCCACAGAAGCATACGTACCCACAACATAACCAGAGACCAGACATAAGCCGGTATCACCGGTAGCCAGTCCATCAGCTGAGAAAAGCTGACCAGCAGAACGGCCGACGGACCCCCCTGCTGGCGGGGTAAGCCGACTGACTGACTGACTGACTGACTGCCTGACTGACTGCCGCAGACCCAGAGAGTACCCAAACAGTAGTGCCGAGGTACACAGGGCCAGGCTACAGATAACCAGAACAACAGTCCAGACTGGTGAGGAGCGGCGAGAGGTACGGGGCTCACCCGCCGGAGGCTGGGTTGTCGAGGGCTGGGGCCCGCCCGCTGGTGACTGCCGGTTGACAAGGCGTCGCCAGGTGCGTACGGGAGTCCTGGCACCAACGGCAGGAAGACAAGCCGAGATAGCCAGACCCCAGGTGATAGCATGCCAAAACACCAGAGTCCGTGGGTGCACCTCCAGCACAACACCGGAGGCACCACCAGACTGCACCGCATCCGCCGTGCCAGAGAATGCCAGAATGCACAGCAGACTCGTGTACAGGAAGTGACCCGCCCCATAGGGCCTGCGGCCCGGGCCACCCGGACCCCTGGGCTGGGTCGGCGGTGCCGTGCTCACCAGCTGCACAGCTCCAGGGAATTCGGTGTTGGTTGGTGTGATCCGCACGTCGGCTGCCGGCACCGCTGGCTGCTGTGGCTCAACACTGAAGTGTTGCATAGACATGGCAGGGTCCGAAGGCTGGTGCACGGCAACGTGGAGCTGAGCAGGTGTCATCTCACCGTCGGGGCAGTCCCCATCGCCAGGGTCCTGGTACGAGTTGAAGCGGTTGACAGCGTCGTAGTACTGCTCCTCCGAGCGGCCACATGAGTCCCAGATAGCCCACTCCGACTCAGTCCACGGCTCCTCACTGTCAACGGCAGAGTGCGGCACAACGGCAGCCGCCTGGGCCGTGGGGAGGTCAAGCGGTGCCTCCCCGAGCTCCAATGAGTAAGAGTACAAGCATGACTCATACACCTCCTCCTCCGGATCGAGGAAAGCCGCATCCAGCTCTGACAGGATGTCCGCAATAGGCGTGCCCTCGGGGTGGAACCCCGCCACATGCGCACTCTGCACCCCTCCAGGGCAATCACGGCGGAAGTGAGGGCCGCCACAGTCCCAACACTGGACCGTGTGGCGGCCCTGTGCATCCCGTGTCACCCGCAAGGCAGTCGGTGAACCACCGGATGCAGGCTGCCGCTGCCCCTGAGTCCGCGGTGGAGGGGCATGAGGGGAAGGGTGAGAGCCCTTCCTGTGCCCCTTCATGTTCTGTTGTCGATTCTTCCCGCCGCGGGCCGGTCTGGCGCGGGGAGCCGTACCCCTGTCGCCCCCAGAGCCCAGACAACAAACTATTGGGAATAAATGAATCTCGATCGTCGTCTAAAAACCTTCATTTTGACACAATTTTCGTCGTCTAAAAGTTATTGCCACGTCATCTGAAATGTGCCACGTAAGCGACACGTAAGCGACACGTAAGTCGTCCCGCAATTTTTATTGCAAAATATTACTCAAATTAATTATTTGTGCATGATGCTTTCGTACTCGGCGAGTCCCGGTAGATTTTTTTGTTGCATTTTTGTTCATATGCGTGCATATCATGTACAAGTATGCAAATGTGGGTACATCCATGTGCAATTTAGGCCAGCATGCACGGTACACGTTTATGAATGTGCGTATTCAGGTGCTTCAATTCCCGTAAAATAAGTTGCAACTGAGATGGGTACTAGCATATGATACACAAATCTATATCATCATACAAATTTAATCAATATACACCAAATATTTGTCTATGAAGTCTTCTAGGCAAGAGATTTCGATCATTTCACAGTGCTAAGGCTATTATATTGCTGATACATTAGAATCTATATCTTCAATCCATCATTATTTGCAGCACTCGTAGAAATCGTCAAGCTCGTCGTCACGCCACAGTCACATGACAAAACCCCCGCAATGAACATTGCATGTCTTCCGCGCCCCTGTATTTTCATTGTAGTTGTTCCACACAACATCCTTAGTCATGCCCCTCGGAAGAAGATTAATATTCTTGGTAGGTAGGGTTATGTATCCCGTGTTGAGAAAACATATCCATGATGTAGGCGACAATACATTCTGCTCGCTTTGATGGCATGGCTTCCTAGCTAGTAAGATACAGTAGTGGCATTTCAAGGTGCGTCGCAAACGAAAATGTAAACGTGAGTTGTAAGGACAAGGTATATAAGTGCTTATATATACCTCCGTGGTGTAGCTGCCGTAGTTACTTTCAATTGCCGGCTTTCTGGCCTATCAGATGGCCTCTGTCAGTCAGGTCGGATCGAAAGCCCACATGTCACAAACATAGCATGGCACAACATAGCATGTCGCAAAAGCAGTAACAAGTTAGCAATTGGCATACAATGCCCAGTTGACAAAGGGGGTCGGATGGTTGTAGTCTGGCAATGGGGTCCACAACAACGCTGGGCTTTCGAAGAAAATGACAAAGATGAAGGCCTTGTGTGTTACTCCCATTCTGGCATTGCCTGACATGCAAGCTGCAGCGGATGGAGTCCACCCCTGTGTGGTTCAGACTGACGCGAGTGGAGTAGCACTGGGTGGAGTGCTGATACACGATGTGGGAAATGAGTCGTACAACCCATTACTTTTAAGAGCAGCAGGCAGTTCACTGGAGCCGAGCAAAACTATGATGCCGGAGAAATCGAAATTTGTATGTGCCCTTCATCACTGTACCACTCAAATCTGGAGACATTATCTTATCTGGACGGTTTTCAAGCTGTTGGGAGACCACAAAGTAATCCCTGGTATGGCTTATGGCTCCTAGAAAACCGGCTCAATGGAACACGGATCTAGTGGAGGTGGAACGGTACCGGAGATGGAATATATATCCCAGGTTCATTATTATGCGTTCCAGGCGCCTTATCTCGTCGACCTGACTATCATGAGATATCTGCCAGGGAAGGTCTGATTGAAGCTGGTTTGGTTCATCATTTGGTTCATCCTGTAACTGGACAACCTCGGCGTCGCCCGGCAGCAAACATAATTAGACTATTACTAATTACTGCCACTCTCGCTCATACTTTAGGGTTGTACGGGGAGGGGGGTACCGCTTTTCTTGTCCGCTGGGGTGGTGGGGTCGAGATTCGGTGCTTAACACTACTTAACTGTGCCCTGACGTTAAAGTGTCCGTTAGGGTGGTGGGGGTCCGGATGGTATCCCCCTACGACAACAAATGGGAGAGCCCCCATTTCGCCCCGCGGCAGGGAAAGGAATCGCGTCAGGGACGAACTCCTCCGAGAGTCAGGGCACATATCTTCCTAGGATGACTCTCGGCCCGGAATCAAGAAAAACACGTGTTTTTGCTAATTTTCAAATGTTTTCCATACTTAAGGATGAAAAATCGACCGGCCCGCTTTCGGCCCGGAGCTCTTTTTGGGCGCTGCTCTCAGCCCCGGGCCGGCCAATCCCCATAAGATATGTGCCCTGCCGAGAGTGGTGGATCTCAAGTTCCCAACCGAGTAAAGGGTCGCAATACCCCAGACTCTTCAGACAAACCATAGCGAGGCCAGCCTTGTTTAATCTACGGGAGACTCTTTGATTTGGCTGGATTCTCCACTGCTATGGTTGGACGCAATACATGCCAAGCATACAGAAGGGTGAAAATGTGTATGTAGCTACTCTCGTGGCGGTGCATACGGGTCGGAACGTTCAAGTCCAAGAAAGTGCAGATCAAGAATCGGGAGGACAGTGCCACAGCGAATGAAAGCACTGGTCACAGAGGTTCCCAGCAGTCTGACGAAGATGGAACCCAGTGACATGCAAGATTGGAAATTAAGGA
>LGRX02031597.1:0-45869 GCA_001247695.2 Cymbomonas tetramitiformis
TGTTATGAAATTCATTGTTTTCTTCCCCGCAAAGACCTATCATTTGGTACAGTATTGCGGGATATGCCCGTGCGAACTGTTGATGTTGATTGTTCGCTTTTAACACGCAAGTGTTTGTGTAAATTTGCTGTATTGCGCTCTGCATGATTGCTCGTGTGAAGAAATATATTGGAAAGGACAAAGAGATATATAGGAATTACATCCTAAATCTCAGATTTCACTTTTGAAGTTCTTAAGATTATTTGTTCCTTACGGTTCATCCGTTCACACGAACAGCCATCCAGAGTACAAGTTTAGTCGTTAGTGAAGGTGAGTGGAACTTCTTATTGCCGCAGATCCGTCATCAAGTCATTCACCTGGCGCTCAAACCGCATGTAGCCCTGTCGCGCGCAAACTAATGAACTCGCACGGGTCAGACATAACGCGTCTACATCTGAATAGCAAGTCGAAATCAGACGAAAACCAAGCAGTGCACGGGGTTGTTGAATCTGCGCCGTGCCTGCAAGTCTCCGCAGCGCCTTTTCAGCGGTTGCCGGGGCCGGTCGCCGTCTGCGCATCAAACACAACAGCTAAAAACACGGTCACTAGCCCGACATCTTGAAATGAAATAATACGGCGGCATGGATTTTCAAAACCGGGGATGACCCGTCGAGGCAGCCTCCCCGATCACTCTGCCGCCTTATAAGAAAAACATGCATGATGTTGACAAAATGCGAAGCAACGCGGCTACATATCATGTGATCTGGTCGCAACATGAAACACACGATCCACAGCGACGAAGTAAGAGTCAATCGAGAGCTCGCTCTTTCAAGACGAAGTTCAAATCAACAAGGGGGCTGCGAAACACTACACTGCCGCTCCAAAGGAGAGCCAGCCGGTAGTAAACGTTTTGAATTTGTTGATTGACATGTTTTGAAATAATAAAAGCTAATAAACTACGTAGTGCCATGTATCATTGTTTGCTTGTGTCGTTAACTCGTCATGTCGCATGTGTACAATCGGAAATTTCTTAACTCGAGCAATCTACTAGCCAACGAATCTCTTAACATGAATACCCGTATACCGCCCCCCCTGCCCGGGTGCCCCCAAACGATCGATGGTTGCTTTCTTATTACCAATTTTCTTAATACTATGAATGTTTCAAAAGTTAGCCTGTATATTGTACTCCTTTGTATGTTTGCAAAATCTGAGATTTCGTGAGAAATTCTCGAAAAATCTGCGCGAAATTTAGGTGAAAATGAGAAATATAGGCAAAAAAATCTAGGTAAATTTCCGCGAAATCTGTGGAAATGCGTAACTACACCTCTGGAGGCTTCCCGGAAATGCGTTGAAGAAAGGTGTCATCTAAGTTAACTTTTCGAGGTAAAGTCAATTTGAAAATTGAGTTAGTTTTTGGAATTTTTATGACGTTTCCACTTTAATTTTCCCCCTCGACTGCCAAGCTTTTCATCCCATGGGGCTCCACCCCATCTTAAACCGCATCAACTTAGCTTGCGGTCGTTCAAAGGCTCAAAAAAAGGTATTCGCCTTGGAATACATGCATACTCCTTACGAACGTTGAAAAAAATTGTACTTCATGTAATGT
This sequence comes from Cymbomonas tetramitiformis, assembly GCA_001247695.2. Taxonomy (NCBI): domain Eukaryota; kingdom Viridiplantae; phylum Chlorophyta; class Pyramimonadophyceae; order Pyramimonadales; family Pyramimonadaceae; genus Cymbomonas; species Cymbomonas tetramitiformis. Next base: position 1,586 of record LGRX02031597.1, read on the forward strand.
GATTAAAATCACAAGGGGGTGTGCCTGCAGTAGCGCAGCAAAGTTGGGGCTGGCAAGCGATAACCTATATTTTCCATACTTAATAACTTACGAACGGCACTGTTACGGTCTGCCCGAGCCTCAGGGCAGAACGCGGACGTGGAGATGCAGACCGCAGTCGTGGCGGGGCGGACCGCGGACGTGGAGCCAGATTGTGTTGACTATGACTCTGCGGAAGACCTTCGTCAATAATGTCCGGTTCTGTCATAACCAGGCGAGAGGTGCGTAGCCAGACGAGAGGCGATCGTAACTCGTAACTCGTAACTCGTAACCTCTCGTCTGGCTTGCGAGAGACCCCCGCCTCGCCTGAAACGTCAAAAGTGAAAAGAGCAGACCGAGAGGTGCGCTGCACAAGAAAGAGTTCGTGGAAAAGTCACGGGAGATGAGTGTATTCAACTGTCCATGGCAAAGTGCACATATCAGTGACTCAAGCTGGCCTTCACCTTCTTGGCGTTCACATAGGCAGTGGGATCTAGTGCGCAGTTGATCGTGTATTGGTAAAGGTGACAATAAAAACTGCACGCCAACCAGAGGACGAGAAGAATTCTCGATAGGACGAGAAGAATTCTCGAGAGCACAGGCAACTGTGGTCTGAAAAAAGCGTTTTTTACAAAAGAAATTCGAGCTGAACCTATATATTGAAGCGATATATTAAAGGCATTTCTCTCAGAAAGGGCAGGAACGATTGAACACCTTCTAAGAAGGTTGTTTGAGGGGTTTCGCTATGCGGGCCGCTCCAAACACCGAACTTAAAGTTGTCTATTGAGTGATGTCATAACGCACTGGATACGCTTTAGTTGTCCTTTGAAATACATTTTCATGATTGATTGTGTTTGTGTTGTACTTGGTCGCAATCTATATTTATTGGATGGCAGGTGGTGTTTCGTTCTTGTACTAGCAGATGGCGGCGGCCCTTGAGCTTGATCTGGCCTCGTTCGGATACGATGAAGAAGAGGTTGAGATAAACGAAGAAAAGATTTTCAACGACGAAGATTCTCTCGAAAACTCGTTCCATCTCTCCACAACAGCCAACCAATCTTCTTTCCAAGCCGTCTTCCCATCTCAGGCATGTGTGATTGGAGAGTTTGTCCAGCCTGCCAGAGAGGTTGTCGAAGCACTAGAGATGATGGCTCGCTCGCGCCTACGCAAGGCAGGACACGTTATCCCTGAGGACACACTCATATTGCAGTCCATGAGTGAGATACGTTTCGACGCGGATAAAGCAAGTCAGCGAGTTAACCAAGACACAAATAGCGTGATGATCTCCACACCTCAAGGACACGAGGGTATCTCGAAGTGGTTCACCGATATGGGCTCCTTTTTCATCCCTTTTAGTGTCACCAAAGATCTCACGAACTTCGCGATCAGCAAGCAACTTCTGTCTGGTGGGAGCAGTGAGGGCCTTTTTTACAGAGGCAAACATATCAGCGCTGAGAAAGAGTGTGAGGTTAAGGGCTTCACTGTCAAGTTCCAGATCCCCCCTCAGCTGCTAGATGGGCACGTCATTTTCTTCACAAGGAGACATCATCTGGAGCGGACAGCTGATTTCATCGCGGGAGTGGTTGGTTTCGTGAAAGGCGCCAAGGCACGCGCGGTGCAGATTATGTTTCAGCCTCGTAAGGTGAACGGAGTAACCCAAGGTTACACTAACAACGCCATGGTGGTAGTTGCACCCGCCATTTTCGATAGGGGAGCGGCGTTGCTGGCGGGCCCTAAGACGATACAGGTGCCAATAAACGGCAGGGCGGAAAAACTCAAGCTCACGATCACTTTTACCCCGGTGAAACCGTTTCGGCATTGTACCTGGTGTGCTGGCGAACACCATTTTTCGAAGTGCCCTATGAAGGACGAAGTGAGGAAGCAAGCCGTCATCGAGGGCAGGATCGTGAAGCATGACGGTGGTATCGAGTGCTCCGCGGAGTGCCAAACTTGCTTCGTGAACCTGCGAGCTGGTAAGCTCATCAACATGGCCCTCGCCACCGCCCGTTCTTTGGAGGCCCACAAGAACACGGAGTTCCGCGCGATCGTATCGAGGGACTTCCGCGCATACCAGAAAGAAGGTCTTATTCCTCCGATCGCCCCTATTCTTGAGACAGAGAAGATTGCCAAGAAAAGGGCCCGCGAGGAGGCAGATGATGCTCGTCGGATGCGAGCACGTGGAAGCAGCAGCTGGTCGGATGATGGCTCTCCTGCCCGTTCCTTCCCACCGCTCACTCCCATCGGGGTGGGCATGCCCTTGCCTTTGGCCCCGCCTCTGCCACCGCCTCCGCCTCCTATGCCCCCAATGAGTGACATGGGTGACGACACGATGGACGAGGAAGCCATGCATGTTGCAGAGGAGGCTCGCATCTCCACTCCTGCCTCGGAGCGGATGGAGGGTGTTTCTCCCGTAGGCTCATACTTAGCGGCAGCTCGATCTTAAATAGGAACATACTACACTCGCGCGTCGTATGAGCCGCAGGTACCATTGGAATATGAAATCAGATTGAAATGAGACACCTTTTTCTAAAGTAACGTGCTGGTTGAAGTTGAAGCCATATACGTTTGCAGGGTGCAAGAATATTGTATATGTATATGTAATATGCATGTGTGCGCGGAGGGCATTTATTACATAAGTGGTATCTCTGTTTATTTTTGTCACTTCGCGCTATTCGCGCTATATATATTCGCGCTATATATATATATATACTTTATATATATATATATATAATCTATTATATATATATATATATATATCCGTTATATAATCTATCAATTATGTATAATCTGTTATATATATATATATATTATATATATATATAATCTATTATATATATATATACAATCTATTATATATATATATATAATCTGTATATATATATATACAATCTATTAACTATATATATATATATAATCTATTATATATATATATATATATATATATATACAATCTATTATATATATACCGGTAATTTTGAAAACACGCGTGACCTTTGGGAGCAGCAACGTACGCTCATAATTATTGCATTTTCGATTTTCGATCCATATTTGCCTATTCTACGAAAGGTGGGTTTACACACCGTAAGGACCCCTTACGGCGGGTTACCCAACCCTAAGTAAAACGATTATTTCAGCCCCTAAACTGACCCCCTGGTCATGTTCATGGTGGCAGGATGACTTTAGACACTCCCAAGAGGCATCCGCGAAGAATTATATCGGATGTATCCGGGTTTGTTAACCTGAAAACCCAAACCCAAACCGGCAAACCAATTATCGCATATAAATCGTGTCATATAGCGTAAAAAACCGTCATACCACCCTCACTTCGCGTGACATTTTGAGGGTCAAGATGGCCTCGAATGAAAATTTTGACAAGACACTGCAGAAAGAGCAGCTCGAGAACTTGACAACATAGGTCTCCAAATTTCCAAAGGGCCATTGAGGAAGGCCACATATCTACCAATATACAAAATTATGCGGTAACCCACCGTAAGCATATATGATCGGAACCCGCTACACCCCCCCCACTTCGCGAGCGCATTACACACATGGGGCACATCGCATCCATCCATAGTATGTTCCTCAGCTTTCATTCAACTCATAAACTGTCTAAAAATCGATAGGTTTGACACCGTAGACCTCATAGCACCACCACTAGAGGCCGCTGAAAATTCCTCTTACGGCGGGTTAACCCACCGTAAGATTAGTAGAATAGGCATATTTGATTCGCGTTATTCGCGTTATTCGCCACACTCCACATTGCGTCTCTCCCGCTCGACGCACGCTCCATACTTAAACTCTCTCCCCATCAACCCCGCACGCTTCCCTTCCTTCCTTCCTTCCTTCCTTTCCCTCTACTAAACATAATAATTCATGTCATACACGATTGAATATATTATATGCCGCGCGCGTACCTCGTCTCTTCTGCACTGTGCCTTCGAGCCTCCACGACTGGTTATATAATGTACCGCGCGCGTAACTCGTCTCGCCCGCACTCCGCCTCCAGCACGACGGATTATAAGTAATGCCGAAGACCAAGGGAAGGGTGAGCATATCAGGCCTGTTTATTATGATTATGCATGTTGCCACGACCTGGAGGAGACGGTAAGAGGAAAGAACTAGGAATAGAAGGGACAACCCTATTCTCCCGGTCATCACGCACCCACCGGGCCCGAGGTCCCTGGTCGAGTGGGCACATAAGAGGTCTAAACGATTTTGGACTACACACCGTACTGCCGGTCTACACACCGCACGCGTCCCATACAGCAACATGAGCATACTTTAGGCACTCTTTCTTCTGACCTTACCGCCCCCAGTAGAGGAACAACCCGAACATAAAGATCAAGTGATGTATGGAGGAGCCACAGGAGAGGACCCGTGTAACAAACGCCGGCTTCTCATGGTACCGCGCCGGGTTTGTTCAGCTGGTGACACGCATGACAGTGGTGACAGTATGACAGGCTTTGCGAAGATGACCATTTGTGAGATGCAGACTTGTCAGAGAAGATATTGTCAGTATCAGGTTACTGAGGAATGATACGATGACGACGGCAGTGACTCCTTTGCCACTGACGTGTCAGTCAGAATGTGTTAAACGGTAACAGTATTAAAGCTGGCACGGAATAATGACTTTCCATTGGCCAGATGAAGATTCGAGGGCTAGAACCCGTTACAGTTTTGGGAAATGTGACAGAGCATTGAGAGATAAGTGACCTCTGCCCGAAGGTCAGACTAGTGGACTCATTATTGTTTTGCCTTCGCAAGTACTAGGTGGCTGTTCGCGTGCCGGTGCTAGAGTGCTAAGACAGTTCTGCTCACAGCTTTTGTACACACAATAATTCGTATTTTGTGATATAATATCAATTTTGACGGATATATTTTACTGCTGTTTTCATACTTTTTCAAAACAATAATGTCCTGCGCGGAGCGGCTTTTTATTTCAGTGTTAATCCGGAAGTGAAGGCCCTTTGGCGAGAGGTTAGCAGCAGTTGAAAGAGCGGATTCGGAAGTCAGGCGACTCCAGGGGCACCCACGGTGCACTGGCGGAACCTTTTTCTTCCCTGAGCTTGGTGGTACTTGCACTGTAAAAGCTTCCAGCAACAGCGGCGGCGGATCAGCTTTGAACTCACCAGACATGAGCGGTTTCCTTCTGCACAGTGATATGCTCAACACCTCTGTCTTCAGCGAATCCAGGGGCACCCCTGGTGCACTGGCCTAGCTGCTGACAGGTGTCCTTCAGTTTTAAGCTAATCAGCACTGCATGAGCTTGGGCGGCGGCAGCGACAAAGTCAATCAGCAGTTAATGTACACCTGGATGAGCAGCTCTAAGTGGTTCTTTCAGCTGACCACCTTGCTTGAAGTGACTCCAGGGGCACCCATGGTGCACTGGCTTAACTGAAAGGCAGGTGTGTTTCACCTGAGAGCTAATCAGCAGCGGCATCTGCCCTGTCTTACCGGCTAAGAGTGGATCAACAGCTGATGTGCACCTTGATGAACTATCTTCCAGTGGGCTCGCCAGCTGGCCACCTTGTCTGAAGTGAATCCAGGGACACCCCTGGTGTACTGGCTTAGCTGAAAGGCAGGTGTGCTTGGCCTGTGAGCTAATTAGCGGCGACATCTGCTTTTATTTACCAGCGGGGAAGTGGATCAGCAGTGAATCACTGCTCTATGTCTGTGTCCACTACCCTTCGGTACATAGGGATGTACCCAAGGGCCTTAGGTACATAACGATGTACCTAAGCCGTACATATCAAATCAAGGCCCAAATCCGACGTTTTGTGCTCCTTGTAGTGACAATTAACCAATAGACACCCTCTTCTATCGATATTACGATCCAACATTCGTATCCGACCCGCACAATATACGCTCCGATGCATTCAAAATCACTCTTTTTGAAGAAAACAAAAAAAAACCAGGTCAAAATAAATGTTTTCCCGTCATATTCGGCAAGCTCGTCATTTTTCTCTTTGCGAACGTTCTGCTGGATCTTGGTAGTAGACCTCGATAAACTTTAATTCCTATGTAGTTGGAAAATAAATAAAAAATAAAAAAAACATTGCCCCTCCGCGCTATTGACCTCGCTCGCGGCATCCGTTTCCAACATGGCCGCTCGTCGCGCAATACGGCAGCTCCGTCAAGGACGCGAAGTGAAGGCACACGCTGCAGCCTTCGACTCCAAGTGGAGTTCCGCAAGCGAACGGCAGAAACCCGACGTTCCTAAGTTCTCCGACGGTATCAATACAAGCCTCTAACCCCACCTGATGAATATCGTTCACTCGTACGTGCGAACCCCTAAGGCGAAATATCAATTTTCGTGAATGCACATGTTGTGGGATCAGGTATAGGTACCTACAAAGGCGTGTTGAGTGAAGGCGTGCTTGAGTGTTTAAATGCAAACCCCTGAAATCACAACTGCCCTAAGGGGTGTTAAATACCATTGTAACAAATATGTATCGATATTCATCATTTAGCGGTCGTACACATGCATCAGACGCGATGTACCTAAGGGATGTACCTAAGATTTTCGGAGTTTTGAAAATGTATATTTTCTGGAAATTGTCAATATTGATGACCTGCCTAGACTATCGTATTGAGCTAAATACCATAAACCAAATGCTTCAGGGCGAAAGGAGACATGTCAACAATGGCTGAAATGGGCCACACGACCCCGCGTCGAGAATTTGGCTCACCGCGGCATTAAACGCACACGTATAGTTAGGTACATCGCGATGTACCTAAGCGTGGGTAGTGGACATCTGGAACTCCAACTTACGGTTTCTTTGGCAGCTCCACTTTGTCTGACGGTTAATCCAGGGACACCCCTGGTGTACTGGCCTAAGCCTGAAGCAGAGGAAGAGCTTGCTAGAGGACTGGCAGCTGCATCAACTCTGAAGGCGACAACTGAGTGGTTTATTCCCTGGTTTGACACAGTGACCTGGTGAATTTAGAGTTAATTACGTTTCCAGCCTGGAGTGCTGCTCACTACTGGAGTGACCTTCTGCTGTCTTATCACAATGTGTTGGAGAATTCTTCTGTCCTTTCTACAGTGTTGGTCAACCGGTGAGGCCCTCATATCACGGGCCACCTCCTGAATCAGCAGTAGTGCTGCGAATCCAGAGTGCTCAGCATACTGGCTTAGCTTCCAACTCTGTCAGCGACCTGGTACTTGTTTGTTGGACTGGACTGGGGAGTGAGCTTATATGCCAGCCATGGCTTTCTTGATTAGCAGTGGTGGTGTGAATCCAGGGGTGCTCAGCACACTGGCCTAGCTCACACCGCTGCATATCAGTGCTATTTCTTGGTGTTGAGGAGTTGCCCTCACTGTCACTGTCCTCTTTATGAACTCTGGCCCAGCTAATCCAGAAGTGCTCAGCACTCTGGCCCAGCTTTAGTTTTCCTTGCACGAATACTCTACATCTGCTGCTGATTCAGAGCGCTGAAGCGCAGTGCTGGACCTCTAGGCATTCGCTGCCCACACGCGTTTCGTTCTTTCACTTGTTCAGCAAGGCAAATCCAGGGGCACTCAGTGCACTGGCCTGAGCCAGTCTGAGTCAAGACTCCAGTTTACTGGGGAACGAGCTTTGCGCTGAGAGAGGGGAACTCGCCCTTGGTCCCGTTGACTGAGCATCAACACAGCACTTCACCACGGAGGGAGAGTCAGAGCCAAGCGCTGCCTCTGCCCATTCCAGAGAACGTGAGGCACGACGGCTGGCACGAGGACGAACCAGTCAGGACCCTGACACGGAGTATATGAGCGCAGAGGGGTCGGGCTCAGAAAATACTCCCACCGCACCGTCATCTCCAGCGGCAACAGCGCTAGGAGCACCAGCACTCGCAGCAGCAGTAGTAGCCTCAGCGCCTGCGAACCAGTTTCTCTTTGCGTTTGACGACGTAGACGAGATGGATCACTATGAGAAGGAGAGCCACTCACTTGACAAGGATGACGTCAGACTCCAGTACACCGGTAGTAAGAGTGAGGACAGAGCGCTCTTCATCAGGCGTTTCGTGGACATGGTGGCGAAAGTCCAGCGGGCTTTTGAGGCCAGGAAGCGTAGGTACATGAAGTCAGCATCTTACCATGCGCTCAGTCAGCAGCAGAAGGAGGCCTTCGCGGGGTCCAGACCAGACTACAGATCATTGTGGGACAGCATACCATCGTTTCTAGCAGGGGATGACCATGCCACCTCAGTCGCTTATGACTGGTGGTGTGCTGCCTACCTGAAGAATGGCGTCATGGCTTCACACGCTTGCCATGTCCTGAAAGACGTTACCATGAGAGATGCTTACCAGGGATCTGTGCGTTGTGCTCAGCCTCCTTTTCATGAGCTGGCGCCAGGGACAACCTGGGCAGTTTGTAAGGTGTTCGAGGATGGTGATGAGGATGGCGAGGCGTCTGATGAGTGGGCAGGCGAGGGAACCTCCACGAGGGGTCTCACGGGGCCAGATGGCACTGAAGATTCTCACTACTCTTGGGCCTTGAGGGCGTTCGTTGCAGAGCTCGAAGCTAAATTCTTGATGAAGGGCACCAAAGAGAAAGAAGATCTCTTGATCGCCAAGCCGCAGACCAACGAGCAGGACGGTCTCACCTACGTGAAGAGCTGTCGTCGCAGGGAGGCAGCTCTCAACACCGGAAGGAGGGTGGAGGACTCCGTCGTCAGGCAGAACATCGAGGAATGCATTAAGGGCTTGCGCATCAAAGAATACCGAGATCGCGTGTCCGAGCAGCTGCGCGTCAGTCATCCTGCCCCCAACAGGGTTACTTGGGAGGACCTCGAGGTGATTGTGGAGGTGCAGGACAAGCTCAAAAACGATGCAGAGGCTTGGGCCCTCACGCTGCAGCAGGAGCTGGTTCGCAGGCTCAACTGCGTATACTCCTGCTTTGAGGCCAGGCAGATGGGGCTTGACTTGTCTGCGCTGGTATCAGCCATGAGGCGCTCGGGTTCTGCCTCCAGGACTGGGGACAGACGCAGGGACCCCAAGAAGAAGGAGCAGGCACAGCATGGTGGCGACGACGCCAAGAAGCCTGTGAGGGAAGCGAATAATGCCGAACGTCAGAAGCCTTCTTACAGCAAGGTGCCACCACCCGATGCTTCGAAGAAGTTTCAGTGTGACTGGTGCTTCACGCGCCTGCCTCACTCCCCAGATCGCTGCTACACGGGGTGTCGTGATTCCCGGGTGCCGCCCAACTTCCATAAGGACAGGCAGAACTCCAAGTGGCCAGATGAGGTTAAGAATGCCCAGATGCGTGCCTACAACATCGCACACCGCTTTGACAAGCACAAGATGGGGATCACCACCAAGGAGTGGCTTAAGCTCCCGGAGGCCAAGCAAAAGCAACCACAGCAGCAGCAGCAGCAGCAGCAGCAAGTGGCTGCCAGTGCCGAGGTTAAGGAGAAGCTCGCCGCAGAATTGTCAGGCCTCCAGGCAGGGTCACCTCCAAAGGATGACGAGATCGCCGATGCACAGGCTCTATCAGAGGCCAGCGATGCGGATACCGAGTACAACTCCAACTTCACCCAACAGGCAGAATACGAGGAGGATGAGCAGGACTGCCCTGCTGGGGGTGGTTTGGGAGGTGGTCATGGTGTTGGCATCGATCACGCACCGAGTCTCCAGGCCAGCGCTGCTGTCGCCTTGGGCAGCACTCAGCAGATGCGGGGCTTCCAGGTCAAGACGCCGGAGGAGTTCGACAGGGCCGCTCAGGTGCCTAGAGCCGTCCCTCCCGACGTGCTCAGCAGGAAGGTCCACCTGCTGGCATCAAATCTTCGCAGCTCTGTGCGTGCCTGCTCGCAGATCGCTGCCATCCTGATATCCCAGAACGCCATTGATCTCCCGAAGGACATCGAGAATCTTGTGGCACTTGAGGAGCTTCTGCAGAGTGGAGACTTACGGCTTACGGTGAATACGATTACGGTGTCGAGAAATCACCGTATCGCGTATATACGGCGTATATACGGCGTAAAATACGGTATACGGCGTAACGTATGCGTATATACGGCATAAAATACGAGTTCCTCGACAGTGAACTACGGCGTATTTACGTCGTATTTACGCCGTAAGTCTCCACTCTGAGCTTCTGGGCAAGGATCCGAATGACGCAGCCGAACAGCCCGCTGAGGTCAATGAGCATGAGTTGGAAGACACTCACGCCGCAGCGACGCAAGGAGCAAGAAGGGAAGCAGACGGTCCAGGACATCGTGCAACCGAGGAGATGCCGTTGGACGAGATGCCCAGCGGGGTGGTCGACAGCGTCGCCGCTCAATGTGCAGCTGCTGCCTACGTGGACGATCTGGGGGTGGTTGACTTCAGTGACCATGGACATGTGCGAGCTGGTACCATCAAGACCTCCGCTTACGACGCACTGAGGGCAAAGATGGCGCAGCATCTGACCGACGAGCAGGTGCTATTGATGGCTCAAGTTCAGCCCATCTGCAAGTTGCAGAATGCCACTCTATATGAGGGGCTTGCGCGGGTGTCATCCGGTGGCGAGCTTATGCTGTACCGGGCAATCCTCATGGACACCGGCGCCAACTGTAACATCATCTCGATCTCTGTTGTGAGGCGGCTGGGTCTCACGATTTACGAAGCCACCACCGGCGCCAAGGTCACCAGATGTGACAACAGTCCCACAAAGTTCACCCATTATTGCTACGTGGACGTCATTCTGGCAGCGGGCACGCCGCACATGACGCTTCACCGCTTGTATGCCTTCGTGACCTTCGAGGCTGAAAACTCGTGGGACCTGCTGATAGGTACTGGGCCATTGAAGAACTCCCTGATGATTGATATCAAGCTTGGGAGTGGAGTGGCCGTATCACATGCGCCAACGATCCTGGGCATGAACGCCCAGGTGGTGCTTCCGCTGGTGGACATGACGCCACCCAAACGTCCTGACCTGCCCAGGCGCGTGGACCCGGTGGTGTGTCTGCAGTCAGAGATTTTCGCAGGATTGGAGTGTGATTGGCTGAGGCACACGCCTCTGAGCACGAGCGAGGAGAGATTCGCGGCTTCGGGGATCCAGTGTGAGCACATTGATGACCATGACGAGTCACCAGTGACGTCACAACCTCCTTCGCCGAGACCGCTTGCTGATCTCCCACGACATCGAGTCGCCACACCAGCGGAGATTCAGGAGCAATGTCGCCGTCAGACGTGCTCTCTTGAAGGCGGCCGACGTAGTAGCCTGCCGTCGCTGACGCCCGCCGTACAGGCAGCGTCGGAGCACATGCTCGAGCAGTTCTACAAGGAGCCAGACCCTTGGAAAGGTGGGCACACTAAGTGGGTCACCGACTGGACACGGAGTCCTTCTCGGGTAAATATTGGGGACCATCCGTCTTTGGATACCCCGCTCGATTATCACTGGGCGGACCAGAGGCTGTATCTAGACCGGCATCACGTCGCGCGCCTCTGCCGCATCCTCCAGAATCCCGCCCAGGACATGCCGAGCAGACCCTCTCGTGAGCATGTCTGCGTGGAGTTCGCCCGCTGCCTCGAACAGAAGTGGGTGACAATGCACCAGCTGATGACCCCGAACTGGCTGCATGTGGACCAAAAGCTGAAGCACGACGATCAGAAGAACTGCTGGGTGCTCGATGGCGACTACACGACGTATGTACCGTCCTCGGCCAGCAAGCAGGACGTCGCCAGGCCCCGCGAGAGCAGGTCGCAGCTAGACTACAACCCAATCCAGAGGCTGCAGGGCACGCTCCAGTCGTTGCTCAAGTACCCCAGTGGTGAAGTCACTGGCACCCTTATGTGGGATTTGAGGAAGCGCGTCTTCTGTGTTCAGCCGAGCGCGGCCACGCAGCAGCTCGATCTGCTGCATTGCACATTGTCTCATGTGCGCGTGTCCAACCGTGAAGAGGTGCTGGACGAGCTCCAGCTCCCTCACTGGTACGAGAGTACGGGCGTCTGGACGTACCAGTTGCTCAGATACCTCTGCCCAGTGGACATTGAAGCTCTCTCTGATGGCATACTCCGTCAATATGCTCGATATGGCGGCGAGAGACCGCCTCTGGAGCTCGTCTTCTCGGATTCCAGCACCAAGTACTACCCAGTGGGGGATGGTCTTGGGGGGCCTGGCAGGGTGTTCTCCGAGAATGCTGCCGCCCAGGAGTACGTGCGCCTGGGGGAGATGCGGAAAATGCTCAAGTCGGTCGACACCAGGCAGCAGGGCCACCAGGCGCTTTATGCAGACGCAAAGCGCAGGCCGCCACCGTCCAACGACATGGCTCATTTACGGCTCACTAAGCGTGCCCCTGCGCGGCCACCTGTCCCTGCCGCTGTGGCGGGACCATCTCGGGCTGCCGCTGGCCCGTCTCGTGCCAGGTCCGCCAGTGACTCGCCGCCACGCTCGTCACGCGTCCACGCCCTCCAAGCCCTCAAGCATGGGCCTACGCCATCGCCGGCATCCAGCGACGGTGAGCCCGTGGACGATTCTCGTGCGTTGTCATCTCAATTCGTTTGCGCCGCTGCCGCTCGTCCTTCTCAAGGGGAATCACCCCCTGCATCGCCTGCCGTGAGCAACGATGGCACATGGGCCGACTCAATCCGGGTCCCGCGGGATGCCCGACCATGTTCCTCGGGAGGCGCGCCGTCTACGCCTCCGAGCCCGCCACGGGCGCGTCAGCTGTCTCAGTCCCCTACAAGGGCGCCTCCATCTCCGGCAGGGTCGGATTGGGATGCCGTGCAGATGGCCACCTCATCCGTCAGTTCGGTGGGCAGGTTTCTGACCGTGGCGGAGGTGAGCAACTTGAGGGAGCGCCGCAACCTCACCGTCTTCATGGTGAAGTTTGCCGTGGCGCATGCGAACCGCTGCCGGGACCAGCGGATCGTGTATGAACTTGGCGTGTGCAACCAGGAGCGAGGTCTCAGGCTGCGGGACTATCCGGGCATCACCAGCGCAGTCGTCAGGAAGCACAACAAGACCATCACTTGCGGGCAGCGGGGCTGGCGCCTCCCTCTTGGGGGACAGACGACGTCTGCCAACCTGCTGGAGGCCATCATGTCAGCCTATGCTGATCTGTCGCATCTTGGCTCAGGACACACGCGTGGCGCAAGTTATGCGAGGAGCGTCGAGTTCTCGCTGTGCAAGTGGGTGGAGCTTGGGTCGGCGCACGTGCTGCGCTGCATGGCACATCCAAACGCCACGCCGGTGCATTACATCTTCATGGATGATCAGCGGTGTCTGTCTTGGCGTACGGAGTTCACGAACGATTACCTTGTGCAGGACGACCGGAAGTTCATATGCATGCAGTGGGGTTACGCAGAATCGGCCGCGCCATGGTTGCAGACGGCCCTGCGCGTCTTGGAGGCGCGCCTTCTCCCGCCACGGCCGCCCAACCGTGAGGCTCGTGTGGCCGTAAGGCCGGAGCACGTGGATGCGAGCTGGGCGAGGAATGTGGACGAGGTTCGCGATCCCCCTGCGCGTCGTCAATGGCCGCCTTCCCCCGGGACGTTCGAGCATCAGCCGATCGTAGGTGGTGCTGCGCATTCGCCTGCTCCTTCCGTTGACCGACATGGGACTGCTACCCATGTCGTCCCCGCGCCGAGCACGTCCAGGATGCCGGCCAGCCACGCCTCACAGCGCGTCCTCCTTCTCCAGCTGGCTCGAATTGGAGTGAGGCTACACAAGCGTTTCAGCACTACACAGACGAGCAGCGTGAGGCGCAGCGACGGCAAGCGCATTTTCAACAGGGCTTCCCGGGCACAGCGGGCGGGCAGCCCTGATGCACAACCGGCGCTGTGGCCGTGGGCTGCCGGCACGGGCAGTCCACTTGCGGCCGGAGGTCCTGCGAGCGTATATCTCGTTTGCGGGCAGTGCAGTGATTTGGTGGTGGTTGGTACGAGGTACCTTGCCCATGGTCGCCGTCTGGGCGATGTGGGAAGCAATATCGTGGCACTTGGCATGGTGCCCTTTTCGCATTTGGTGGGGGCGCTGTGTGGCCTCACTTTTGAGCTGGCTGCCGATGTGGTGGTCGGCTGCTCGACGTTATCCCCGTCGTGCGTACTATAACGTTTGGGTCTTATGGGCCCTCGCCTGCATTTGGTACGTTGGGTTGCTTGTCGTGCGCACCACGGGCATCTATGCTGGCGTGCACCGTGTTCATGACGAAGGATGGATAGTCGTGCCCCTACGGGCTGTGGTCATTTCCTTGGCGTGTTGGTCGCAGTGTGCAGCCGCCCTCCTGATCGCAGTCCTTGCTTGGCTTTGGGTTTGTGCCGGCGTCTTCGCGGAGGATGTGGCGTGCCATGCCCCTCATGTCCCAAGCGACCATTTGGACACGCATCACATTCGACGTGGCCGTGGATGGGCTGTTCCGTCCCTACGTTGGTCTCAAGTTTTCTTGTTGGGCCGCGTGCGTCTGCCCGCTTTGCCGGCCAGGTTGGACAAACCTCGCTTTGCGGCGCGCTGGGCGCAGCTTCAACGCAATCTTCGACTTCATTACATCGCGCAGGCCGCCTACGTGGCGCTGGTCCTTGCGGTCGTGGTCTTCACCGCCGCTGGTGGGAGTACTCGCTTGGCGCACGGGGGGTGGAGAGTATTGGCGTGCTTCTTCGCTTCGAACTCGCCAGCAGCCGCAGTGCGTTTCAACAGAATTTTACGATTTTTTCTGCTTTTTTGCGGAATTTTGTGGGTCGCTGGCAAGCTGGCTGAGAGCGTGCCCATGTGCGATGCCATGTCGCCCACGCGCAGTGCTTGGGGTAAATCCCCCTGCACTTCATGGGAGGCCCAGCGGTCCTCGAGGCAATGGGAGCCGGGCTGGGAAGCCAACATCGCGGAGCAGGATGAGGTCTTGCCGTACACCGTGCTGGACGAGCTTCAACCTTTGGGTGACACGACAGTGACCAAGGACGAGGCAGCGTGGCTCGACACCGAGCTCAATGCCACGTTTGGAGGACATCCTGACTTCAAGGAGGAACACTGGGAGGAAATGCGGAATGTTCTTCGCAGGTGCAAGACCACCTTTGCCAACAGCCCTCACGATTTGAAAGGCTACAAGGGCAAAGCGAAGCACAACACGTTCTCCATCCCTTTCGTAGACGAATCCAAGGCCGCCTACCAGAGACCTAGGAAGTACAGTCCGGGCGAGCAGGAGATCATCGATATCCATTGCAAGGAACTTTTGGAATATGGTTTCATAGAGCCAGCAGCCAAGCATTGCAGGCATGCGAGCAACGTGGTCGTAGCTGGCAAGAAGGATCACGAGACTGGCCTGTGGACTCAGACGAGGTTCTGCGTGGACCTCAGGGGTGTCAATCGACACTCCCTCAAAGACAACACGCTGCCGCACCGACCAGAGGAGCTCTACCAGAAGGTGGCCAAGGCCAAGTTCAAGACCACTCTGGATGCCACCAAAGCTTTCCACCAGATTCCCATGGCTACGGAAGAGGACAGGAGCAAGACGGCGTTTTGGTGGAAGAATCAGTTGTACCAATACACCTCGATGCCTTTTGGTGCGGCTGGAGCTACTTCTGCGTTCGTAAGAATCATGGACTACGAGTTACGGCACTTGCAGCATTGCACGGTGGCGTACGTCGATGACGTAGTGGTCTATACGGATTCCACGCCTGAGCAGCATTTGAAGGACGTTGAGGATGTACTTCGCACCTTGGGGGATGCTGGCATCCGTTTGCATGCAGGCAAGAGCACTTTTGGCGCAGCCACGGTGGACTTTCTGGGCTATCGTATTGGCCACAACTCCATTGGCGCGCAAGAAGCCAAATGCAAGGCCATACAAGAGCTTCCAAGCCCTCAGGACAAGACTGGGCTCCGCTCGATCTTGGGCATGATGAACTACTACAAGGGCCTGGTGGGTGAGCCAGGGGGGCCAAACTATTCTGAGATGGCCCGCCCTCTCAACGACTTGCTCAAGAAGGAGGTCACTGACATCAAGGCAGCCTGGGGGAAGCAGCAAGATCAAGCACTCCAAGAACTTAAGGATGCCCTCTGTTCTGGGAGGTGCCTGAGGCCCATCGATTACGACAGCCCTCTCATATTGTACACTGACTGGAGCACCTATGGCATTGGCGCAGTGCTGGGCCAGAAGGACGATGACGGGAAGGAGTACATTTGTATGGCAATCAGCCGATCTCTGAGTAAAACGGAGAGATAGTACGCCAGCTTCAAAGGTGAGATGCTCGCAGTGGTATGGGCAGTGCGCACGTTGAGGCAGTACTTGCATGGAGTCCACTTCACCTTGGTGACCGACCACTCACCGCTCACCACCCTGATGGAGAAGGCCGATCTCCAAGGGCAACATCTACGCTGGGCAATCAGCTTGCAGGAGTTCGACTTCACGGTGCAGTACCGTCCAGGAGCTAAGAACAGCACCGCTGACGTGCCGTCTCGCTACCCACTGCCGTCCACGACAGATGAGACTGGAGCAAGGCATGAGAGGGAGAAGGTGACTGCGCTTCACGCAGGCGTGGGGGAAGTTCACACGAAGGACTTCTGTGACCACTTGTGCCTTATGTTGGCTGGGGATGCTTCCCCAGGGGAAGAGGCCACGCCAGAGGTGCAGGTTGCCAACTACTGCAGGATGGCTGCCATGGAGCAGCTGGGTACAGGACCAGTGCATCGTTTGTTCGATTTGCACTACCACGAGGAATTAGAATGCAATCATGGGGACATGTTCGACACCGACTTGCCCGAGCTGGTGACCGACTCTGGGAGGCTAGCCCGAGCAGCTTGGAAGGCGCTGAGCCTGGTTAGGCCAACGCGAGGCACGCATGGCGAGGGAAGCCCTGCTGTGTACAGCAATGAGTACTTTGAAGGTGAGCGCATCCTGAAGCCCGAGAAGGTCGACACCAGGGTGCTGAGCAGCCGATTCTTCTCGCAAGCTCGGCAGGAAGGCGTGGTGTGCTACGAACCATGTGGAGGCCTATGTGCTGGGCTGGAAATGTTGCTCCGCAGTGGAATGAAGGTGGATCGCTACCTGTATCAGGACATATCCCCGAGCAGTCAGACGGTTGCCAGAGCCAGGTGTGCGGCATTGCTGAGACGATACCCTGACCTCATCTCGCCCCATGCAATAGAGCTTGGGGCTTTATCCCAAGACCTGCGCGAGACCACCAGCGCCGACTTCATACGAGCAGGAGCTCTTCAAGGACGCCAGTGGGTCATGGTATGTGGGTTCCCATGCCAGGATCTCTCCCCTGCTGGAACACTCACAGGCCTGGATGGCAGGCACAGCAAATTATTTTATGAAGTGGTCAGGCTTCTGTCCACACTCCAGCAGCTGCAGCGGCAGAGGCCTCCGGGTTATATCCTGGAAAATGTTTCTCCGTTGTCGCACAGACCTGGAACCAAGATCAGGGACGAGGTGTTCCCGTACATTGCCAGCGTCATTGGTAGACCAGTATCCTTTGATGCAGCACAAGCAGGCGCCTACGCACATCGGTTGCGGGCGTATTGGAGCAACTTGTTCCAGAGCCACCAGTTTCGCTCCGTCATGAGCAAGGTGGTGAGACCAGAAGGACGAATTGTATCGTCAATTATATGCAAGGGCTGGCATCCCAGGCCAGTGATAAGGACAGACCGCGCGCCTCACTACGTGGTGAACGTGGTGGGAGAACCATTGAGGGCATTACCCACCATCATGGCGACGCAAGGGTCAAGAGCGTTCAGAAGAGCGAGGATGGGCACCGTGGTGCGCAACCAGGACGGCGAAGACGCCGAGGAAGAATCTCGAGAAGTTAACCTCGAAGAGAAGACGCGAGCCATGGGCTACAGCGCAAGTGAGCTACGCATGGCCGACGGCCTAAGTGACGTAGAATTGGCGAGCATTCTGGGCCTGGCCATGGATCGCAGAGCAATGGAACTGCTGATGGCAGTCGCAGAAGCAAGCAGGAAGGGGCTTCCTCACAGCAAGGAATCCCCAGAGGCGGAGAATTCCCCAGGACAGCCCATCGCTGTAGACAACAACTGGGCAGACCACGAGAGGTCGGACCTTCAGCGGAGGGAAGCTTTGCTGGCGGAATGGGTTGAGAATTCGAACGCATACACCCAGCAGGTGGCGAAAACTATGACCCATCGCGACTGGGAGGAGAAGCTGCGGATAATGTGCTCGCAAGGGCAGAAAGGCGCAGAAGGAATTGGAGCCCAGCGACAGAAGGCTGGAACCAAGAAGAAGAAGAAGAACGAGTGGCAGCTTTACACCATGGCGCAGTATCGTCAGAGGCACGAGAACCACTTCGTGAAGGAGGGCGCGATCCCAGCAGCGCACGTGGATGTGCCTGCCTGGAGTCCGCCTACCAGAGAGTCAGAGATGAGGCTCCCCAGGTTGACGTGTACCACCAGGTTCGAGGACCTGATGGCCAGCGTGGCCGAGCAGCAGGTAGATCGTGACAAGCATCGAGATGTACACGATGATGCATGGTGCCTCAGATGGTTGAAGTCCAATGGTAGAGTGAGGTTGCCCGAAGAGGAAGTTCGTCGAGTAAGGAGGCGAGCGGCACGACATCGATGGGACGAGGCCACGGACGAGATCTACATGGTCACTATGTCGGGCAAGGAGGTGAGAATACCTAAGCCTGCTGACCGTCTCGCGTTGGTTAAGGAATACCACTCCAGAACGGGACATTGGGGCATAAGGCGGACGCAGCATCTTTTGTGGCAGCGCCATTGGTGGGCCGACTTGAAGAAAGACGTGGAGGCTGTGGTCACTCAGTGTGAGACCTGTCAGCGTGTGAAGACTCATTATGCGAGAGAGGAGGCATGTTTGTCCCCCCTTGAGATCGTGTCGTTCATGTATCGTTGGTCGCTGGATCTGGCATGGCCCTCGAGGAGAGAGACCAAGTCTGGCAACAACCGAGTGCTCATCATGACCGAGCACTACACCAGGTTCATAGTCTGCGTGCCCATTCCCGACAAGGAGGCGAGCACCATCGCGGCGGCATTTCGCAGTCATGTCCTGGCTGTGTTTGGTGCGCCAGCAGAATGCTTGGTGGATGGAGGTAAGGAGTTTGAAGGCGAGTTCAAGCAGTTGTGCAGAGATTGCCTGATTGACCGGCGAGTCACCTCGCCAGACTCACCAGAAGGCAATGGGCTGACCGAGCGAGTGGTACGCACTATGAAGTTCTGCTTTAAGAAGCTTGCCTTGGAGAAGGGTCTCGATTATGAGTGGGATGAGCAGCTTTGGCCACTGGTGCTGAGCTATAATGCAGCACGCCAGGAGTCCACGGGGGTGGCGCCGTTCACCATGTTGTTCGCCCAAGAGGCAGTAGTGCCGCCTGATTTGAAACGGGCACCCAGCATAGATTTTGCTGTGGAGGTCGAAGATGAGAAGGATGCCAGAGTCAAGGACCTCCTCCAGAGAGCACAGGTGGTGAGGCGACTGATGGTACACGCTGGTTGCAGCCTGGAGGTTGCGCAGCATCGTGACACATTACATTACGAAAGGAGAAGGGGTGGGGCTTACGAGCCTAGTCCACACCAGTTCAAGGTGGGCGATTTCGTCTATATCAGGCAGAAGCCCCGCAGCGGCATGGAAGTCGCGACCAAATCCGCCATCCTGAAGCTGGTCAAGATACAGCGAGATGGTGTGGTGGTGCTTGAGGACGCCACCAAGTTAAGAGAGAAGAGCACCGTGCAGAGCATCGCGCCATGTCACCTACAGGTGAAGGATCAGTATGACTGCAGTGCAGCCGTTCCCAGTAAGCACCTAGCATGTGAAGTTTGCAGGAAGACCGATGGGGAGGCAGAGATGCTGTTGTGTGACACGTGCAACAGGGGGTATCACTTGTGGTGTTTGACCCCAGCACTGGATGGAGTACCGGAAGGTGAGTGGCTATGCCCCATGTGCTCAGGCACGGGGAGGCAAGCCGCCAATGCCGAGGTGCAGACCCAGAAAGACGAGAGCTCTGGTGCCCTAGAGGACAAATTGGGCATGAAGGAGCAGCAATTGAATGAGAAGCTGTCGGCGGAGATGCGCCTGTTGCCAGCAGACGTGGGTCCTCGTCGGGTGGTGAAGGGAGACAAGTTCCAGCCTTGGCATGCCATTTCATCGAGAGAGATGCTGTTGAAAGAGGAGGACATGTTCTTGGGCATGCCAGATCAGATTGATTGGGGAAGGCAGGACAAGCTCTCTGAGGCTGTGCAGATCTTCATGCCAGGGCATTGGAATGAGGGGCATCGCACGGTGCTGAGCAAGAAATATCGGGAACAGAAGGCCTTGGCAAGGCATCTGAGGGATGCACCTCTTATGCCTGCGTTGGCTGAAGAAGAAGTTGAAAGACGAGGAGAGCTGAGACACATGACTAAGGCTCAGGTGAGAGAAGCTAGCGCGCTGCAGTGGGGGCTTGAACTGGTTATCACAGTGCCCTCTGAGGTGAGGCGTTTGGCAACAGAGGTGGACTGGAAGTCCGTCGATGGCGTGTGGGACCCATGGGCAGGCACTGGGGTCATCAGTGAGGTGATGGTGGAGCAATGGCCGCAGTTGAGATTCATGAACAATGACTGGAACTCTCAGTTGGGTTGGTCTGAGGCGCATGACGCACTTCAGCCAGGTAACTATCGTATATGGAAGGAGAAGTATGGTGTCTGTGACGCAGTGGTGACTTCGCCTTGGTTCGCAGCGCTGGATATCGCGTTTCCGTTGGCAGTAATGGCCAGTCGCGTGGTGGCATGTGTCCACGTTCCATCTTATTACTTGACAGACATGACCGAGAGCAGGGCTGCGTACTTCAGACGATTGAGTCAGACGGGACGCTTGCATGTGATTGGGCATCTGGAACATGGACCTATTGGCCGCAGGTGTATGTGGGTCTTGGTGTTCAAGAATCCGCTGGTCAGAGCCAGAATGTTACAAGGCGGAGAAGGTGAGGGCATTGGTATGTTCACTTTCAGTTTGGGCAAGTTCATGGCAGATGGTGATACGACCCAGTATGCTGAGCAAGCCCACATTTGAGTCTGTGCTACTGCACGCAGCAGCTACAGATGGGGGATGTTGGAATCTGGGCTTGCATATAAGAGTTCAGCGTTCGATAACAGGATATCAGAATTTTAAAAATTTTGTAGCTCTGCGATCTTATGCTGTGTTGAGAATTGCTTGGTCAGTTACCGGCACCAGTGGATATTAATGATGCTTATGATCAGTCGCGAGTGTTAAGTTCGTTCGATTCCGAGATTGTACCATCATATGCACGCGTTTGCGACATTCATCCCAAAACTCTGCCAAGGGAGCTACAGGGAAAGGGGATTGGTCGCGAGCAGTCTTCAGATGCGCAGGATCCTTGCGCTCCTCTATTGTAGCTTGCTCCACATACTTACGCAGTAGTTCTGCCTCCCATCCAACCTTTCCGGAGCTCTGGTTGAAGTCCACCTTTCCAACTAATTCCTTGTGGACCCTGGCATCAGGGAAGATATCTTCCTGGGATTGGCCGGCCTGGGGCCGTTTTAGCTTCTTTGCGTTTCCGTCTGAAGACAGTTTCAACAATTTCCATTGGCCCGCTCCCCATTCCCGTGGAAAGCCAACTTCCTCTCTCGCGAATTCCTCGGCTCTCTTCAAGCACCTTCCCGTAGCGGTGCGCACGTCGACAATCTGCCAAGGGGATGTCCTTTTGGTGTAGTTGCCATTCGCATCTGCTCAAGTGTCGGACCCGACCATAATTCACGTATGGATGCTAAACTTTTGAACAAACCGGACAGAACTGCCTAGATATGGCCATGTTCAAGCATGTTTATAAGCCAAAACGGCTGGACACAGCCATGTTTACATAGGTTTCGCTGGATGGGTTCACGTCGGGTCAGGCCTATGGAAAGGGGAAAATACCAGTTGCCCACCATGTGGGTTTAATGCCTTGAGATTTCGCCCACGTTCGCGTTTTCTTGTCAAAGTCAGTTCCCATCACGGCGTCAAGGACGTGCTCTCCAAGATTCTTGATCAAGTGCATCAAGTCGATGAGGTAGTCCTTGGCCTCATCCCAATACGGCAAGCGTGAGAATTCCGAAGGAAATTTTATACCGGTAGCTTTTATCATCGTCTCGAGATCCTTCATCGTGAAGTGTCCGCTTTCCTTAAGCGTTTGGTGCTGCGCCGCGTGGTGCCGTATCTCGGCATCCGTTCTCTTTTGAAACTCTGCGGGACCTGCGATGCAACAGGGTGAACATTGCCCTACCCATCATCGAAGCCGTCCGAACATGGCCATGTCCGGTCATGTCTACACGTGGGTATGGCCATGTCTATGAAAAAAACTAGCACAGCATGGCCATACTTAACCAATATCTGTCGCTTGCGTGCAGTACATCAAGGGAATACCAGAGAAGGTTGTTTACCAGGCTCGGCTTCCGTGCGGAAGGTATACCGCATCCCCTTGAAGATGCTAGATCGCCAACCTTGCAGGTTGCATGCAATGCAAGCCATGTACGCCCCCACATCCTTGCGACAAGCGCCATCCATCAAACCTTTGATGTCAAACAACATCTCAAACAACATGCACCTCAAGTTGAAGGTTTCTTTTTTCACGATGTCGTAGCACGGCACGCCATCCCATAACTCCAGCAGCTGGTCCACAAATAGCTCGTAGATAGGTTGCGTGCTTTTTGGCTTCGAGCCGCTACATATCCCAAACACCTCCATGTTCACGAACTTGCCGCGGATGGTGGGGTGCATATTGAGGTATTGAAACGTCACCGGGAAAACTCCGCGCAGGTCCTTCCACACCGTGGCGCCATCCGCACATCCTAAGATCACCACGTTGCAGGGATCGCTGAAGAACTTGGGGTACCTTTCCCGCCGTTGCCTCCATGCTGGATTGTCTGCGATAAACAGGTAAGTATGGCCATGTTCAGTAGGTTTCTAGAAGGACAGGGCCCGGATACGGCCATGTTCAGTAGGTTTCCAGAGGGATAGGGCCCAAATATGGCCATGTTCAGTAGGCGTTCAAAGGGCATTCCTTTCACAATCGGGAACTGGAAATTTTCACTTACCCCACATAGTTCCCATCGCCTCCTTGGTCAAGTCGCATGGAATATGGCGGGCGTGCGCTTGCATGTCCACGCAAAGCTCCGGGTGCGCAAAATTCCTTTTGAGAAGATCCGGGAGGTTCCAATAATGAAACGTGGACTTTCCTCTCCGGCTCGCCAACGGCTTCTCGAGCATCTCCGGGGCCCATCTATCGGCGCCACACGTCGAGCATGTCCGGCACATTGCGTGCTCTCCGTCGAATCTGCAACATCCATTTAGAATGGCCTTCTGTACGACGTGCTGGCTCTCGTGGTGGAGAAGCACAGCAACGCGTATGTCTGGCTCACGGGTACGGATGCTTCCTCTGACCGAGATGGCCGGCGGGCTTTGGTCGACATCATCAAGGGCTGCGTACCGGTGGCGCTGAGGGAGTCGCAGCAGGAGGAGCATGCGGCCTTACGTTACCCCGCAAACGTAGACCCGCAGCCGATTTTGGCGCGGGAGCAACGTTTGGTGCGGGACAACAGGGCCTCCGACTGGACACCTACGGAGGCTACGCGTAAGCTGAGCCTGTACACCAGGCTTGACCCGGCGTTCTACGCTGCGGTTAAGGTGCGCTATCCCATGGCTGCTGACTTGGCCCATGTACCGTTGGCCTCACTCCGCTCCATGGTGGTAGAGATCTACCAGGCTTGGGCTCAGACTGACACGGGGAAGGCAGCTTTTGGCGCGGACGGCATCTCCGCACACCTCTCCAGCAGCGAGTACGACGCCCTCCTCGTGAAGATCACGGAGCTGAAGGAGCTGGTACAGCGGCAGCACGGGGAGGGCGCTCCGGTGGTGCGGCAACAGCGGGTCAAGCAGCGGCAACAGCAGCAGCAGCGTGCGCAGCAGCCGAGGGGCTACCGTATGGGGCAGCACAAGGTGCCGCCCGTGGGATTCGACCGGGACGACCAGCGAGCGAAGCCGTTCTGCGGCAGGTGCAAGAAGGCGGGCAAAGGTGAGAGCTACCACTTCTACCGCGACTGCCCGTTGGGCGGGCGCCAACACCCGCCCACCTCCGCCGCGGCATTCTGCATTCCTATCGACGAGGAGGACGCGGAAGGCGTGCATGCGCTTGCCATGTGTGCGCTCTTTCAGCAGGCAGCGGACGATGGCGCGGAGTCCTTTGCTCGTGCGGCCGCCGCGTACGGGCCGCCTGCGGTGCTTTGTGCGGGAGAGGTGGGCGGCATCGACGTGTCCGCCTACGGCTTCGCGGTGGAGCAGCAGTCGGCTTCCGACGAGCCCGTAGGGGACGGCATTCTCCGACGGCTCGACGATCTTGCCGCGGAGGTTCACTCCGCGGCCAATCACCAGGTGCACTTCACGCACGCATCTTTCCCGCCTCCTGACGGCATCGAGCAGCAGGCTTCGGCTCTGGTGCGCGGGCCCGCCGCGGCGGGGACCACGCCAGAGGAGCAGGTTCCGGCAGGTGGTGCGGCGGCATCGGCATCCGCCGTGCCGGCCCCTGCTATGCCTGTCTCGCAGGGAGAGGATGTGAAACCCGCGCCACTGCAATCGGCGCGGGTGACCGCCACAGCGGACGCGGACGGTGAGTTCGCGGGGTTCGTTCAGACCGTCAACCACGCCGCCGTCGGACAGGTTGACCTCACGGGTTACGACACGGACGATTACGAGGACCTCGCCGACGGCAGCTTCATCGTGAAGCCGCGGACTCCGGCCATTTCGGCAAATGATGCGTCGGAGTCCGCGACCCACGTGCCTCAGTCTAGTGGTGCATCCCGCACCTACGGTTGTGGCAAGCCGCCATGGGGCTTCCCCGCACACGCGGGCCCGTGGGGATTTCATTACTTTGTCTCTCTCTTTCTTTTGATCTCGATCATGGGAGTGGGAGCTGCCGCCTACACGGCGGCCAATGACATCGACTCTGTGCAGGTATCGGGTCGGGCTGCACCGCAGCCTGTGCTGTGCAGAGAGGATTTGTGCATCTACCCTGGTATATCCGAGCTGGACCCCGTCACTCTGGATGCAGTAATGCACTCCCTGGGTGCTGCGACAGTGGTTCACCGGCCGCCTGACCCACTGGAGAGCAGTGCTGCAGGCTACTACCGTGGACATTGTGGTGACGGTGCTCCTCTGGACTTTGACCCCGAGTAGCTTTACTTCTGGCTCTGGCAGTGCACCACTTTCTGGTGGTGTACTGAGATGTGCTTTGACCTCAACATGGTCTTCAATTTGGTTTATGCTTTACTTT
The DNA here is from genome assembly GCA_001247695.2 of Cymbomonas tetramitiformis. Classification (NCBI taxonomy): domain Eukaryota; kingdom Viridiplantae; phylum Chlorophyta; class Pyramimonadophyceae; order Pyramimonadales; family Pyramimonadaceae; genus Cymbomonas; species Cymbomonas tetramitiformis. The sequence goes on from LGRX02031597.1 coordinate 26,765, forward strand.
GACATCTACAATCTTCAATCTGGTTTGCTGCCGCAGTGCTTTTCAGTAGTTTAGCAGGACCTGAGTGCCTGTATGTTTCTGCTCTTGTGCCGGCTAGAGGGTTTCAAATTTGTGTATCAGAATAGCACGGTTGAATTAGCAGTTAGGTTTGTCACCCTAGCTCCTACCCTAACTTATCTTGACTTCTCTGACTTACCTGTCAGTCACCACCCACAGTGCTGGGGTGGTGTGCTGAAATCTGTATAGGCAGCCCTGACCGGGAGTCCCGGTGCAGGCCCCTATGGCAGATTCCTAGGTAGCCAACACTGGACCGTGACTGATCCGTAAGCCTGTGCTGTGACACACCGAGTGTCACAGGTAGCTAGACTCGTGACCGTTCCGGGTATATCTAGCTTAGGGTTTATTTCTTATACGAGTTTATCTACATTGGTTCACTGACTGTCTGATATCTTGAACCGGGATATTCCAGTATGTGTAGATAGACCTATCAATTAACTTAGCCGTATATTATGTATCATAGCAACAGAGCATGATGACAACCCTGAAGTTGTTAGGAAGATACCTGGAATGTCTTCCGCATGTCTTCCGTGCGCCTTCTGAATGTCTTCTGTGATTACGCGACTAGTGTACGTGTGGTATGAAGTAGCTATGTGGCCAAATTGCATAATCATCACATATGTGTCGATAACACATGTCAGAATGTATTCTGGCCCAGAAGACATTCGGAACATCTTCCGGGTATCTTCCGGGAAGACTGCCCTTTGCATGTCTTCCGGGAAGATGTCTTCCGAAATCCGGAAGACATTCCGCACATCTTCGGCACATCTTCCCCGAAGAGTGTCTTCTGGTTTCTAGAAGACGTTCCACTCAGAAGACGTCTTCTGGAAACTAGAAGACATCATTTCTACGAAGACGTCTATAAGACGTTCAGAAGACGTCTTCTAGACGGCCTCTGATTTTCCCAGAATGTAGGGATCGTGTACGACAGCAACCCAAACCCGATTTCTGTTCGTCCAGACCCGATTTCTGTTCGTCCAAAATGCATTTTTCCAGAGAGCTCCCACTTTCGCAAACGGGATGACACCCCCACCGGATGTCACACGAAGTCCGCCGGACCAAGCAAAGCCCATCCACGGCCTCACGAGGATCAAGAGACATCACAGGCACCACATCATCTCAACCGCGCCACGTGGACGAGACCTCTGGCTCGCCGCACCGGATCGCAGCTGGCACCAGCAACATCAAGTAGAACGACGCGAAACGCCGCGAAGCGCCCCGAGCGCGGGAGCGCCCGCCGACTCGCAGCTGACGCGCCACATGTGACATCGCGTCACAACAGCAACTCTGTTCGAAATATGGCATCTCAAAAGTCACCAACGGGATGTAGCATCCAGCGACGGTTCAAACGTGGAAACAGACCACCGATTGGAGAAGGCGAAACATCGCGAACCGAAAGGTCACCAAAGTCCTCGCTGCAGCTGTAGGAAATTAGCCTCTTAACAGGAAAATAGGACCTTTTCAATCAGTCTGCCGAGAACAAACTGAACCTTTCAAAATCATATTGGTCGTGCGTAAGTTTGTAATATTGGATATTTTCCGTCGCCGAATTCACAGCAACTCTGCGAATCTAGACGCACGAAGCACCTTCTTGAATCAGTCAGGGACAGTCCGCTCGGCACGAGTTTCATACGGAACGCATAGCGCAGTTTTCGCGAATTCAAATTCACGTCCGCGCCCGCTCCGCTACAACACATAAACGTAAATTCACACTCTTAAAGGCCGCAGCTCCACGCAGTCGAGGTGAGTTCGAGACTCCGTGCGTTATGTGACCTTTTAACATGACTTCTTGCAAGAAACGGGCAGACGTGCAGGACCACGCTGTGCCAACGAGAAGCCTGGAGTACGGTTGAATTCACCCCGCAGCAAAGCACAGGCGCGCGAAAGTGTATCGTGTATTCATGTGTATGCGTGCGTGTTTGCGGTGTGTGTGCGTGCTGCAGCTACGCGTTATCTCCGTGCACTAACGTCACAGCTTCCTTTTCCCGCCTTTTCCACGCGAAGACGTCGTCTTCGTTGTTTACGACTACTTTTCTTTTCCAAAGTCCGGTGGGAATTCTCAGGTGAGGCGCAGCACTTCGCTCTCCCGTGAATTCCCACCCCGAGAGTGTTGCGAGGAAGCACGGTGACGCCGGGACAGCCAGCCGCTTTTCTCCATACTCGTCAGAACACGTCCGAAAGAGGGAATTCAGCGTGTTCTGCTAAACTCGTCTTGCCACGACAACTTTCCAACGCAACACTTTTGGCAACTCTTCAAAAGTCGACAAGACGGCCGTTCCTCCTTCGTGGTCCATTTTTGCTGCTTTTGGGTGTGCATCCACACGCTCACCGGGCCATATGACTGGCGAGCGAATTCACAACGCTCGACTGCTGCCTGAACAACACGAATCCGCGAGTTCCGTTCGACCGGTTACTTCCGCTGACACCTCCTGTGCTGACCCCGGTGACGTTCTTTCCGGCTGCGTTCTTTCGTTTTGGGCATCCCCAACTGGGCTGGCCAACACGACCCGAGTTCTGAATTCAACCTTTTCAGCCAACACGAGAGAGCTGTGAATTTGGTCCCTGCTGCCCGCTGACCTTTGGCCTTCCGAGAAGTTACGCCAACCGGTCCACACGATCTTTGCTGCGAAGTCAAACTCCTTCAGTCAGCCCGGGAGAACTGGGAATTCACGAGCTTAAGCCACTCCTTGCTGCTTTTCTCTAGGGAGCCTCCACCGACCAGGCACCTTTTTGTCAGGCTGCCAATCAGGTTTTTGGGGATGCACAGTCGACCGTGCCAGTTTTCAAAACTTTCAAATAGGACCTTTTCAACCAGTCTGTCGAGGGCCCTGAACCTTCCACATTCCATGATATAACTAAAAGTTTTTCCCCGTCAACAACCCGCGCAACCCGGCACCGCTGCCCCGCACACCCGAGGTTCAAACAGCCCATCCACTTCCCACCCGCACACCCGCTACACGCCACCCGCCACGACACAGCGCACGGTGCATGATCGCGACAGCGTAAGGAGGGGAGTGTCGCTTACGTCCGCCAGTTAGAGAAGTGTTTAGAGCGAGTCTCAGTCTCAAGGCGGCTATGTCTATAAATAAAAAAATTCGAAGTGCCTCAGCAAGTAATAGTAAAGCACGCACCGCAGGCCCTCACTTGCTGAACGGTGACTTGACTCCGGTGGACGGGAGCAGATCCATTTGTGAGCCACTGGAGTTATGATTAACTCGTCGCCCCCCGTTCATTACCATTTTGCACTACGTCCCTCTACTCTGACTGAGCGGCCGATTCACGGAGAAGCTGATCTCCCCCCTCCACTGTATGGGGGCCTGCTTCCCTTTGCGTCACCCCTCACTGTGTGTGGCGTGTGTCACTTGTCACAGTGCACCGTCACGTTAGCCTTCTCTGTTTAGACAATCCGTATGTCTATCTCGCCAGTTAATGCTACACCGTTCCGAGCACCCAACACTGTGCATTTTCTGAGTGCTTTGTATATATATATACCTTGGGATAAGTCTACATCGGGGGCTGACATTTCATTTAAATCCACATCGAGGCCGACATCTCATTTTAATCATCAGGCGAACCTTCATTTTAATCCACATCAGGGGCGGAGACATCTCATTTTAATCTACATCGAGGCGGAACCACTTCATTTTAATCTACATCAGGCGAACATCTCATTTTAATCTACATCGGGGGCTGACATGCCATTTTAATCTACATCGGGGGCTGACATCTCATTTTAATCTACATCGGGTGTAGACATCTCATTTTAATCCACATCGGGGATAATTATGCATTGCATTTCAATCCCAGATCATGCTCATCATTACATTACATCATTACATTATCATTACATCATTATCATCATTACATTATCATTACATCATTATCATCATTACATCATTATCATTATCATTGCATCATTACATCATGTAATCGCCATTACATCCCAGATCATCCTAGCATCCATGCATTACATCATGTACTTTCAAATGCATCAATTGCTGATGAGTGATGCCAATTGTAAGCATTCATTAATATTCCGTGTGCAAATGCATCACTTAATGATGCGTGATGCCAATTGTGAGCATGCATTATTTCATCTTAGAATGCTTCAATTTCATTGGCATTAACGTATCAGCACTCAGCACTGAATTCAACTTCTCAGTAGTTTAGTCTGAAGTTTTTCAACACTTCACAACACTTAAGAGCACTTAGCAATTGAACTTAACTGCACTAAGTTGGAAAGCTAGATTCTATTACACTTATCACTGCGGTGTCCTGCTTTACCGCACTTGCTGCACTTGGATGCCTTCTTGGAACCGATCCTCTCCAAGACCCCCAGCTTGCGCTTCTGCATCTTTGGGCGGCCCTTCCTCTTTGCCGCCACAGGTGGGAGCAGCAAGTCTGGGTCATAAGCAGGGTGCGCTTCACAATCCAGCAAGTTTGGCACAGGAGGGAAAACCATATGCGCGGGATACTGCATCTTCCACTGAGCGGTGGTCTTCAAGGGGTCCACGTAGTCCTCCCACTTCCTTCCCGTCACCCGCGCATGCGCCAAGTTATGGTGACAAGGCAAGCCTGACAATGCCGTGACTCCGCAATCACACTGCGCCGACTCACCAGCTCTGAGCGTGCTAATGTAGCGCACCCCGGGTGTCACCGTGGAGGCAACCCTGGCAACCACCTTGTCAGTTGAAGTAAAGGAGATTCCGCTCGTGATGGTGAGTGCCTTCTCCATGGACTCCGCAACATCCAAGATCACGGCGGGTGGCAACTGGCCGGTGGCCGATTGAGCTTTGGCCTTGTTCTCAGTGAACCTCTTTTCACACAGGCCGACGGTCGTCAGGAGGGCTTTCGTCATGAACACACCTTCCTTAAAGTCTGCCCGCACTTTCTCATTGGCCGCGTTCATACACTCCACGCAGCTATTCACGGATTGACCGTGAAGCTTACCGCAAACCGCCATGTATTGTGACTGATCAGAGGCCTTTCCAAGGTACTCCGCTGCACGTGTGGAATACTGAGCCTTGATCCCTTCAAGCTTCGGGATCGTCGGTGCCTTCACCGCTTGCTGAAACAACGCCCGGGCTTCCGAGCCGCCAGGCCTGATCGTGGTGGACACACCCTCCGCACGGTGACGAGCACAGGTGAACAAAAGACTGCCGTTGCACATCACGGTGTCCCAAGCAGCCGCCAAACCCTTGTCCTTATCCGAGACCTCTCGGCGGTCGGGGTGGTCATAGACGTCACCGTAGGCCTCCTTCGAGAAGATCAGTTGCATGCTATGCGAGGTCTCACACTCGTTCATGAGGAGACATGCGTAGTTCATAGGCACCACGTGGTGATTGGCGTCCCGAGTCACCGTGCTCATCAGGATCCCTGCTGAGTTGTTGCGCATATGCGCCCCGTCCCCAAAGCTCACAGGAATGCACTTGTCTAACGTCTGAATCGTCGTGCAAGGAGCGAAGGACCACCCGAGGCAGTATTGCTTACCCTCCTCCACGGGGTACTTGTGAGCCTTTTTTTTATCCCACCGATCACGCTGACCTACAGGCTTCGCCTTCTGCTCCTGCAAGAATTCCTTGTGCTCGATATCCACGAGCACTGCCTCCATTTCCTTGGCCCCCAGCGTGTGGACCTCGCACCTGTGTCCTTGCTCGCGAAGAAGCTGAGCAAGTACAGGCAGCTTCGCCAGCTCCCCTGAAGGATCGCCGTTCAGCTTCGCTCTAGCAATGGTCATGACGCTTTGTACGAAACTGCGAGTAGGGTCCAAGCAGAGATATCGCCGGAGATCGCTTTTCAGGCCGGTGGCGGCGTACTTAGGGTTCTCCACAAGCTTCCTCGACGCGATGGGGGCAAGTTGCGCAGGTGTGTATGCGGTGCTGGCAGTGCGCGCCTTCACCTGATTGAGAGCGGTGCAGGTGTGCGCCTGGAAAGATACACAGCGCCAAGCGCCCTCGGAATCCTTCACCTGCGCAGGCCTCCACTCCACACAGTGCTTGCATTCGGAGTCCACGCCACAGCCTGCGAGCAACTGGAGGTGACCTTTTCCATAGAACTTGCCCAAGCCCTTGTGGAAACTCTTGGCATACGAGGCGAGCTTGCCATCGCGCTCTTCCACCTCAGCGGTCAGAAGAAGGGCGCTGTCGCGGCTGCCAACAACGAGCCCCTCCTGGATCAGGTCACTGGTAGGAACAGCTCGCAAGGAAACCAGTTCGCGTGGAGGTAGAACCTCCGCCCCTCCTTGTGCTAGTCGAGTGGCAGCCTCAACCTGCATGACCCTACGCCGCTTAGCAGACAGGCGCTTCTGCTCACGCCGCCGATTGGTGTATGCTTCTGCTGGTTCTGCTGCCGCTCCTCCCTGCTGCACACCAACCGCCTCGTCCTCCACACCCTCCTCCTCCTCCTCCTCCTCTTCGGATATATTCAGTAACGCCGCGTCTTCCTCGTCCTCCGCATCTTCCTCGTCCTGGCTGGCAGACATGTTGTTGCGTTCAGCCTCAGCAGCTGCTGCAGCCTCTGCTAGCATTTCCTCCATGCCGTCTGGATACGCGGGAACAGTTTTCAAGCCGACAGTCAAATGCGAGACGCTGGATCGGCGGGAGCAAGAGAAGGTTGTGACGTTGAGGTTGGTGAACTGCAGGTCGCAGACGTTGTCAATATCATACACCGCAGGTGAAAGAAGCAAGGTTTCAATTTGTGTTGCGACATCTTCACCAAGTTGGAAGCTCTGAATTGTGAGGGAGGGGCGAGTGCGACTGCCAGTGCGCCCAAAGATAACAAAGCCATGTTCTGGATGAAATAATATATCCCCAGGGATCAGGAACGTCGCTGAATGCGCGGTTAAGAAGTCCGCTTGCGCCAGCTGTAAAACGTTAGGCAGGCAACCCGCAAGCTTCAAAAGATTGTTGTCTAAATCTGGGTCTTCTAGGTCAGGGGTGCCAGCAGTGGCGGCCGGCCGCACATCCTCTTCCACCTCGCGAGCAACAGTGGATCTCGCAGCGCGTTTCGGCTGCTGTTTTGTTGGAAGTGGGTCTGGAGGTGGTCTTTTAGCATTGCTGCGTGTTTCCCGCATGTCATGCAAAAGAAATAATGCGGCTTCGTTGGCATTCACAAGTTAGGTTTCAGATGTAAGTGTGTCTACGCATGCTATGAAATGTCTACCCCCGATGTGGATTAAAATGAGATGTCTACACCCGATGTGCAACGTTTAGGCCTGTCTGCCCCCGATGTAGATTAAAATGAGATGTCGGCCCCCGATGTGGATTAAAATGAGATGTCTACCCCCGATGTAGGATTAAAATGGATATGCACGCCCCCGATGTGGATTAAAATGAAGTGTCTGCCCCGATGTAGATTAAAATGAGATGTCGGCCCCCGATGTGGATTTAAATGAAATGTCGCCCCCCGATGTAGACTTATCCCTATATATCGATACACCGATATCACCGTTTCTATAAGGTTATCGACCCACATCACGCTTGGTGGTGTTCGGTTTGGCTTGACTCGCTTTGGCTTGCCGTCAATTCTACAACTCCCTATTACTTCCTTCGGACTTTCATCGGTTTGAGTGCATCTCCTCATCCCAACTTCCTTGTCCAACTTCGCGTGGTGCCTACCGTCTGTGACTGGTTTTGCGAGAACAGGTGTTCCGCTCGGATAAACAAACTGGCTAAGCTCCCATAATCAGTCCGGCCGAGTGCTTTTATCATGCATCTCGGAAACCCGGATAATACGAAGTGATGACTGACAGTACAGTACTACTGTACTGTCATCCTAGCTACTAGCGGAGTCACGGTTCCGATCAGAGACGGGTCAGGCTAGGGGCTATCAGAGCCCATAATAATAACCATGAACCTAAAGTCCAGCACACCACCCGGAGCTGTGACTGTAGCCAATAGGGCTAGGCAAGCGGAGCTAACTAAACAGATAACAAACAGCACTTCACTGGAAACATATATACTTCTAGCTGGGTGCCCGGGGACTTGTCCCGGCACAACCCACCACTGCGGCTAAGGCTAATCACACCACCAGGATTTGAAATTAGCAGACTCTAGCCACTGCAAAGCTGGTCGGCAGAGCCGAGTTCAGCAGACGGATTCCAAGGCAGGAAAACATCCGAAGTAAGTTGAGATGAAACATCATAAGTGTCGACACCACCAGACCCAAGCGGGTCAGGCGGATCCCGGAGTGGAGTGGCAAAACTCTCAAATTGCAGAGCCGCTGAGGTCGATTGAGAAAAGAACGGTTCCACATCCCGCGGCGGCATTGACGAACCAGTAGTAATCACGGACGGGCAAAAGGAATCCAGCAATGCACCACCGGGATGAACCGCACCGTAGCCGTAGGTGGCTCCGGGCTCAACCAGGCCCCTGACACCACCGCCGACCACGAGTGTCGGCATCGCCGTAGCACTGAACAGAAATGTAGCCACCATGAAAAGAGTGAGCGCAAATTCTCCGATGCCAAATGGCCTGGAGCCTCTGGGGACTCCGAACCGCCGAAATGCCGCAGCCGCCGGCGGTGCACCCCCTTCAACTGCAGTCAGGCAGACATCAGGAGGGTAGTTGGAGCCCTCTCCATCGTCATCGGAGTCACACACTTGAACAGGCTCAGGGTCAATGTCAAGCCAGTCAGGGTGGACAGTGTTGAATGTTTTGAATGAATTGTCAGCAGAAGCCATCGGGCCGAGAGCCAGAGAGGCAGACGGCGGCACGAAGGCGGCACCGCTGACCCCGTGCAAGTCAATCGGCTTACCATGCACGGGTGCAGAGGCCTTCGGCAGCAGTTGCTTGCTGGCGGTCGGCTCAGCGACACCACCAGCAAGCGGACCGCTGACCTCAGCAAATGCAACACGGCCAATGGAAAGATGCTCAGCAGGTGCAGTTTCAGCAGAGGCAGCAGCATCCCTGAACTGCTGCAGAGCCGTAGGCTCTGGAGCAAAGGAATGCGCAGACAGCTCACAGATCTCAGGTTGCCCCACGAGAGCACACAAGTGCTCCATGGACCCCTCATCCCCAGCGTCATAGTACCGCTGAAAACGAAGGGCAAGCACGTCGGAATCATAAGACTCGACGGCTTGGCAGTAGGACGCCGAAATGGACAATGGGTGAGTGTCCTTGTGAGGACACTCACTCAGCCAATGCTTTGACCCAACGGCGCGGCACTTCTCGTGCCTGCACGTTGGGACAAAGGTGCCAGACCGCTTGTCAAAAGCCACCCCCGAAGAGGCGGAATGAGCAAGCGGTTGCACTCCAGGTCGGTGGAAGCCGCGCGGAGTGTGTTTCCCATGAGGTGGCTTGGAGCCACCCTTCTTAAGGGAATCCACATCCCGCTGCAACTTGACCAACTGAGAACTGAGCCGCTCGATGGCCGAAGCCAGGCCAGTGTCAGTGGTGCAAGATGCTACGGACATGGGGCGCCCCGCGGTGCGCTTGCCCGAGAGCCGCCCGCAGCGGTACTGCTCGCGCACGCGCGCCTGCAGGGTGAGCAGACTCACAGCCGCACGCTGGTCAGCTCGAGCAAACGAGTCAACCGGCGTGGCGTAAGCCGGTCCAGACAGGGCAGAGAGGAATTGCCTTTTAACAGCGTCTTCGGGCAGCGTCTGCAGACGCTGTGCATCCCGAAGACAACTGTTAAAAAGACGAATGCCAGAGTCAGGGTCATGTTCATCCGAGATTCTCACGTCAAGCAGCTCAGTCAGAGACTCGAACGGAGTCGAATCATCAGCGAGCATACGCACCACCTCGAGGGTGGCACGTTTGCCGTCAGCGGGAACATCGGCCCCAGAAGCCTCCACCCAATTACGGGCAGGAGACCCTGGCGCAGTCAGCAGCAACAGCACAGAATACAACAGCTCATTTGCAGCAGTCATGACAGGGACATTGGCAGCAGACAGCTCAAACAGGGGTGCAAGTGCCTGCGACTGCAGCGTGAAAAGCTGCTGAATCTCGGAAACCAGCTGCGAAAAAATGTCCGAAGCCGACGATTCATTGCCATGAAACTTTGCTGCTTTGTCCCCCAGAACTTTAGTGGCTGCTGTCTTTGCGCACTGCACATCGAATGAGTCCTTTCGTAACCGCTGAACGAGCGTTGCAGCCGCAGCCGATTCGTCAGCCGAAGCTAAATGCGGCGTTGTAGGGGTAGCCGAATTCAGTGCCCCGACATCATCGAAAATAGTTGCTAACTTACGCGCCCTAGCGCGTGTACGTGGTCTAGGCGGTGTGTCCATTTTTAAAATGACGGTGAGATGGGATTGCGGGCTAGCGGTGCGACAGTAATGGACAATCTCGCAGCGGCCATTTCCTGCAGGAGCCTCAGCAAGCAATAGCACAATCAAGCAGGTCATGAGCCAAGTGGCTAACCGTGGGAGCGACCCACAAAACGCGGAGTGTCCTGCCCGCTGATCAAACGGAACGTAAAATATAACCATACTCAGCGACGATACTCTGCCGAATAAATGCCGAAAAACTGATCTCCACTTCAAAAGTAGGCCATACTGCAGAGAGAAAGCTACTGTCTAAGGGGGCGCCCACCCCATCTCTGTGTCAAAACTTAGCCAATCATGGCAACAGCTCGGCGCTGTGCCATCAGAATTACTAGGGAAGTGGTGACGCGCATAACCTGCGAGAACAGGTGTTCCGCTCGGTAAAACAAACTGGCTAAGCTCCCATAATCAGTCCGGCCGAGTGCTTTTATCATGCATCTCGGAAACCCGGATATTACGAAGTGATGACTGACAGTACAGTACTACTGTACTGTCATCCTAGCTACTAGCGGAGTCACGGTTCCGATCAGAGACGGGTCAGGCTAGGGGCTATCAGAGCCCATAATAATAACCCTGAACCTAAAGTCCAGCAGGTTTTACGTGATCTCCCTCGGCCAAACTTCCTTGTTTACTTCCTTCATTATGGCCGCCTACTTCCTTCCAGCAATGTCCCTTCAACGCCAATCCAGACTCGCAGAGGCGCCGCTTCGGTCAGCACGTCGTGGTGGTGGTTCTTCCCCAAACTCCACTGGGGATGGTACTGCGACACCGGGTTCCCCGCGGCAGAGGCGAGTTGTCTCTACCGCGTCACTACGATCGCGTCCTTCTTCCTTACGTCCTTCGCCCACGCCATTCGTGTTTTTCAACGACCCGTCGGTTTTGCTGTCCACCCCTGTCGAGGAGGGCAGGGAAGATGAGTACTTGGAGCAGCTTGCCTACGCCTTCACCTACTCTACCGACATCGTGACCATTTTACGTCCTGGTGACTTCGACCCTAAAAAAAGGTATACCCTGGATGGTGACTCTGCTGAAACGGACTTTGCGGCTCTGCTCGCTGCATTCCGCCATGTCCTGTTCCCTATTTCCTTCCCCGAGTTTCCAAGCTTCTTGACCTCGAGCACGACTACGATTTTTATCACGTGGTTTTGAACGAGATCATCTTCACAATTCTTCCAGTGGTTCTTCGTGCCTTGGGCCTCTACTCCGAGGTTGCACGCTCTCATCCTGGCGACGGCCGCTATATCCTGCAGCGGTTACGGTACGAAGTCGAGGGCATCCCGGACTCCGACACCGACCGCTACTGGGTGAAGATGCGCGCCACCATCCTCAACGAGCGCGAGGACCCTGCACCCCAGCTCACCGCCATCCGCACCCTTGGCGACAAGCATGCCAGGGTCAACCAGGAGTACAACGAGGCCAAGCGTGTCAAGGACCTGTGGCACGTCCTCGCTGACTCCGCCAGGCAGACGCCTTTCGTCACCCCCTTGTACATCAACATTATTCGTGAACTTCGCGCTGGTACGCCTTTCTCTTTTTCCACACCGTGCCTTCGCTTTCGCATAGTGTGGAAGGAGGAGCTGTCCTTCGCCACCCCCGCCGACAATCCCTCGTCTGGTGGTGGTGGTGGCCGGACGAAGACCCCGGCCTTCCACTCCGCCTACGTCGGCCGCAACCCGGGCCACTCCATCGAGTGCACTGGTGAGTGGCGGGTGGACCCCCCCAGCTCACCGCTGAAGAGATGGAAGGGTGTGAGTCGGGTTTCCCTACCTCGTGTGCTTTCGGCTTTGGGGGCTCACCGACCCGCATCCCGACACCAAGGGGCTTTGTCCCTACACCTGTGTTGCAACATTTGCACCGACTCGTGCTCCCGCCTCCGCCCCGCCTGCGGGCGATCGCCCGACGCCGCAAGCCTTCGCGGCGGCTATGGCATCCGCGCGGGCGGCTGGTGGTGCTGCTGCGCACTCTGTGGTGGTGCACGATGAGGAGACCGACCCCGCACCGCCGGACTCTGCACCGGCCGCGTCGGCCATGACGTTCAATGCCCCTGCCGCTGACGATCCCCTGCCACTCGATCACGCTCTTCCGGCCTCCGGCGGAGATGTTTCCGAGCCGCCGGCGACACCGCATCCCACTGGCGCAGCGGAGCATTCTTCCAGTCTGGACTTCGCGAGTACATCGGTTGCCCTTTACCCTTTCATCGACGACACCGAGGAATGGCCGGCCTTCCGCTCAACACCGTGGATTCCACCAACGATCGACACTCCGACTGACCGCCCAGAGGCGGCAGACCAACATTGAACCTGAGCTCATGCCGCTTACAGAGCAGCCTTGCAATTTATTGCCTGTTGGCTGAACCACATGGTTCCTTTGACTCTGACTAAAGTAACATTGGGTTTAGGTTTTAGGGTTTCCTTACTCGTGGGATGGCCACTTACACCTTCGGGGTGAGGTGGTGTCACGGAGAAGCTGATCTCCCCCTCCACTGTATGGGGGCCTGCTTCCCTTTGCGTCACCCCTCACTGTGTGTGGCGTGTGTCACTTGTCACAGTGCACCGTCACGTTAACCTTCTCTGTTTAGACAGTCCGTATGTCTGTCTCACCAGTTCATGCTATACAGTACCGTTCCGAGCACCCAGCACTGTGCATTTTCTGACTGCTTTGTATATATATATACCTTATATATATACACCGATATCACCGTTTCTATAACCGATCGCGATTTTCGACACGACAAAAGAAATCGCGTCCGGAGGCTCTGGTTTCAGCTACTGTCTCAGAGTAACGTCTGCGTCTCTCGTGTCGATGTCGCTGTCCGTGTCGGATGTCGTCTCTCATCAGTGAGTCATCACTCGACTCGGACTGTCAATGTTGCTATTCGTGTTGATCCTTCGCTTGAGTTGATGAGAAGATGATGAGCCAACAGCCATGAGGGCCTCGGCCTCTTCGCTCTTGCCATCTATTTTTTGACAGACCTGGAACAGCATCCACGCGACCGGAGGTGGTCTCGGTCTGGTGTTACAGTTAGGCTCTATTATTCGGAATTGTAACGAAGTTGAGTTGGCTTCAGAATTTTTTGAGCTTTTAGCTCAACTATAGCAAGCTCGAACGATTCTCCAACTCATGCTACCTTCTTTCTTTCAGTAGGGTAAAACAGGAGGAGTTCAAATGGGTTGTGCACCGTCCAAGTCAGCAGATGGTGAGATAGCGCGGACTCCACCGCCGCCTGCCAAGCCCGGTACGCATACACCAGTTTCCATGCGAAAACCTAAACTTTGACCTGTAATTTTGCACGTACTTCACCGGTACTGCTTCCGCAACTCACTAGAAGTCCACACACCTCTTTCATGGCGTTCTAGCTTTAACGCGCTGTTCTGATATTTGCGCTGCAATTTCTGTCATACTCATGTCCGGCATGACACCGTTGTCGAAATAACAGTGGCGTCTAGAGCAGCCTTTGAAGCACCAGGCAAACTCTCTTATCTCAGTCTGGGAAGTCACAGCTGAGCATGCGCGTTATATTCTCTTGGTGGCCTAGAAGACGAAGCCTATAATGTCCTGCGACTTTCTTTATATAAATAAGCACGTCTCATACTCTCCGAATGTTTTCAAACGCAAGCATGGATCGGGGAGTACTTTGCAGATGCGTATGACAGTTTCGAGGAAGAAGATGACCTCGACGACTCGGAACTTAAAGGCACTGTTATGAAAGATGGCAAGGTTAAATCCCGCGCGCACTTCTCGAACCAAACCGGTGTCGAAGCTTAACCGTTGTAAATATATTCCAACACGAGCTTTTCAAACCGGTCCCGATGATATCACCTGGCCTCCTAGGAACCGCAGCCCAGCCCCCCGCAATCGCACTCTCAGAGAACTAGTTCTAATATGTCAATACCATGTCAAGCCTGAACTCTCCTCCTCTGGATGATTTCCACACAAGCGGCATTGATTGAGCGTTGAGAGCTGCACTGACTTTTGCAACTCTATGCAGGAGTTCTGCTCGGACCGAGGCCAGTATCTAGTTATCAAGGTATCCTCCGAGCGGCCACCTCCTGACCCTTCGTTGCCTGTATCCTATACCGTGGGACGCGTCAAGAAAGTCATATGTATGGCGAGGCATGCATTTGACGATAACTTGGCGGACAGGCATTCCGTGAAGCGTGTCCCGTACGTACAATTGGGTTCGTCCCGAGAATTTCTGGACTGACTATGGGGTAACGGTGGATCGACCCTCAACGAGCAGGAGGTTGGACGAGGCGCATTCGGCATCGCCAAGCTGTGCCTGGATGTGTTCAACGAAAATCGACCTTGTGTGGTGAAGGTGTTTTCCCGAACCTGCCTGTCTACAGACTGCATGTATGCACCCTGCTCCGAGGATCGCGCGCGCTGCATGGGCCTCGACCTGCGTGCAGCAGTCATCAGAAGAATGTGAGGCAAAAGAGCGCGGTGCGCTTGTGCTGAGGACGAGGACGGAATGTGCTCTGTTTCCAGAGCGTAGCCAAAACGACAAAGTCCTTAACGGGCAAGGAGGAGACGGGCAAGCGAGAGCTCGCAATCATGAAGAAGTTGTCTCATGCGTACGCTCCCTATGAGGCGCACTTTCCTCGGGCGCACGTGACATCTTTATAGCCTATGATCGAACCTCAGTGTTCTTGCTGTTCATTTTCACTGATTTCCAGGTTTACCCTTGAAACCAAGACGCAACGTCCCTCTTTCAAATCTGCCGCGTCGTCTTAGGATGAAGGGCTGGCCCTCAGAGGAGGACCTCGGGGCAGGCTCGGGAATCCTTTTGAGTTCTGTTTCTCGGTCTGGGTCAAACTCGGGCAGGAACGTGATCAAGCTTTACGACGTGATTGATGAGGAGACCTCCGACAAGCTGCAGCTTGTCATGGAGTACGCCAGCGGAGGAGTTGTTGCCAAAATGTCGGAACCGCTCTCTGGTGCGTGGCCTTTGCTATGAGGAGTACATACATGGTCAGCTCATCTCCGCACACCGCAATCCCTTTAGTAAAGGGCTTATGGCAGACGAAAACCGGAGATACTCTCCCTGGACCCTGCAATCCTCATGAGCCCATGAACATCCGTTCTGAAGGTGGTTGTGTGGAAGGTCGCCGCAGAATCCTGCCGTCGTGCTGATTCCAACGAGCTTCGTCCCGCTGGGGCATTGACACAGTGTGCTGGGAGGCTTCAGAGGAGGAGTGCTGGCGTGGCTGGCGCGACATGTTGACCGGGATCGACTATCTGCACAAGCAAAGATGCGCCCACCGTGACCTGAAGGTACGGCCTAAAAGTACGACAGCTCGCTATTTCCTTGGAGAAAGAGTTGTGGGCGACCGAGCGTCCGGTGACATGCAGTGCTATCTGGCCCTTCTTGTTCAAGCTACGTCAGAGCGGTTTCTTGGGTTTCGGCCCCTCGTGTCTTCAGGAGCTCCTCGGCCCCAGCAGTTGCAGTGTCCGGTAGGGGCTGGGCGGGGTCGACAGGCCGAGAACGTGCTCAAGGATGAGCAGGGGAGAGCCAAATTAGCCGACTTCGGGTCTGCCTCGATTTTCGAGCCCCAGGCCTCCGATCAAGTCGGAGGGTCCGTGGGGACTCCTGCGTTCTCCTCCCCAGAAATTGCAGCGGGTGGCAAGTACAGGTGAGAGGTCTCCAACCTGTCACACAAATGCACAATCATCGAGTGTCCCTTTTTTGCCTACAGCCAGGCCTATGGCAAGTCTCCTCACTCTGTTCTCTCGGCCACGCGATGGCCACCTGACACCGGGGCTACAAGAAATGATATTTGCGCTACCGGAGATTGCCCAAATGTTGGAAGCACGTTTATTTAATCAATTCTTGTTGACACTTAAATCTCCAGTATCCCTCCGGCAGCTTCCTCGGCAGCTCTGCATCACAGACGATGTCGATCGAAAAGGCCGAAGCACCCCACCCAAGCTTGAAACTCACTCGTCTCAGCCTCTGCCTGCGCTGAGCCTCATCGTTTCGTTGCCGATTCGCAGCGCATTCGCGGCCGACATGTGGGCGTTGGGGGTAACCTTGTACCAAATGGTATACGGAACGATACCGTACACTGAGCCGGACAAGTATAAGCTTTACAAACAGATCGCGGACTCGGATGATGTTATCAAATTTCCTGAAAAAGTGGGAGATGAAGCGGTCACCAAGAGCTTGAGTGATCTCCTTCAGGGGCTGTTGAATAAGGTGTTTCGGTGCCCCTGGGCCCCTTCCTTGCCTGTGGTGCTGCGTCTCGCGTAACAGAGAGATCCCCTGAGCCACGTGGGCGTGTCGTATGGCAAGCCACTCCTTGCTAACTCTGAGCTCAGGTTCTAACCCCGTGCTGCCTCGCATCCTGCATCCCTTTCGGGTTTTAACTCATCTTTGCACTACCATATTTGAACCCTGCACTTTTTTCACTTTGCACAACTTTTGACCCGGGCTTCGGGATGCCCTCCCTGCTTCTGGCAGAATCTAGAGAAGCGCATCGGCCTTAAAGAAGCCATGTCGCACCCCTGGACCACCAGGAACGCAATAGCCCCGCTCGAATCAGAAGACGTCGCCACAGTTGAGGTGTGTATCTGTTTCTCTTCTTGCAGCCGTTGCTCCAATTGTCGTTCATCAGGAGACATAGGGTGCGTGTCGTTACTCGAGGGAGGGGGTGCATCCTTCCAGCTGTTGACTGATGTAGTTGCCATCTAGAAAATTCTGGTGTCGGAGTGGCATGTGAGTGAATGGCTTATGAATAGCTGGAAGAGGCCGGGGTATCGTCCCTTTGCCGCGAGCTACATGCGCGACGGCCTCAGCTCTAACCCTAAACTTCGAGCTTCTCTAGAGACGGAAATATCGGACACTGCTTTATGCAAAGAGGCCAACTCCCCGAAACGTCTGTTTTGACTGAGATGCCCAACACATTTTTCCGGAAGGTTCCTTGTACAATTCAAAGCACGGGAGCTGGAAGCTGCAGGGGATACAAGACTGGAGGCTGGAGTTGGCTGTAAAAGATCGCGCAAGCTGCTGGCGAGGCTTTAGCAAAAGCAAGGAGTATCAAGGATTTTGTCAAGAAAGGAAGCATTACCAGTTGGTTGGCTGGTGCCCTTGACACAGAATGATTGCTGCAGGTTTCTAAAGAAGAGATCGAGAACGCGGTACACCACTCCGGAGGGGGTGCAACCGGAGGTGGTGGGGACTCCCTCTTCCTCAGTGGAGACTTCCCCATCAGGAAGTTCAAGAAGGGCGACGTCATATGTCGCCAGGTCCAAACTTTCCCAACACGTTTTCATCGTCCTGGGAGGGGGAGCTGCCCTTCAGCTCATTCGCATGTTCCCGCTTCTGGGAGGAGGAGCTGCCCTTCAGCTCATTCGCATGTTCCCGCTTCTGGGAGGAGGAGCTGCCCTTCTGCTGTCGCATGTTTCCTGCTTCTGGGAGGAGGAGCTGCCCTTCTGCTCATTCGCATGTTCCCGCTTCTGGGAGGAGCTGCCCTTCTGCTCGCCATATGTTCCCGCTTCTGGGAGGAGGAGCTGCCCTTCTGCTCATTCGCATGTTTCCGCTTCTGGGAGGAGGAGCTGCCCTTCTGTGCTCCATTCGCATGTTCCTGCTTCTGGGAGGGCTGCCCTTCAGCTCAATCATGTTCCCGCGTCTGGGAGGAGGAGCTGCCCTTCTGCTCATTCGCATGTTCCCGCTTCTGGGAGGAGGAGCTGCCCTTCAGCTCATTCGCATGTTCCAGCTTCTGGGAGGGGGAGCTGCCCTTCTGCTCAGGCTTATCTTAATGCGGTAACCAGCTGTGCATGATGGGGAGCATGCTCAGGGCGATCCGGCAATCGAGGCTTACTTTATCGCTCAGGGTTCGATTTCCACACATATGAAAGTCACACTCGAGACTGGAGACGGAGCGGGAACCGTGGAAAGTAGCGAGCGGCAGGTACGCTCCACACTTGGGAAGTCCTCGGCTGGAGTGGAGTCTAAGCCACAATATATATATATATAGTTGTCAGATGTCGCTGCAGCATTCAAACGGTCTTCCGTTAAGATCGCACCAACGCCCCGCCCTTGCAAACATTCGCACCTACATTCTGCTCGTGCTGCAACTCGTTAGTTGTCCTGCAGCAGTGACCTAGATTACTACTGATCGAGGAGACAAGGGCGGGTACCACAGGTGAGCCTCTGGCATACAGGAACGTTTGTTGGAGAAATGGAGATGTTGCTGGGGCAAGGCAATAACCGCACAGCCTCCTGCAGGTGACTCTCTGCCGGGCACTACCTGTTATGCGTTCAGAGGTGCTGTCCCAAGCAACACAAGCTAGCTAGCCACGGCATCTTTCCAGTGGCTTTCAGGTGACGTGGCATACATGTATGATAATGGCGCAAACACACATACAAATAGTGTACATAATTACATAGAGAGAGGGAGCGAGCGCGCTGTCCTTCCTTATTGTTCTAACCTCATTGGGCATTCAAGCAAAGACCATTATTTGCCAACTTGTCCCATTGGAGACAGACAGGTGTTGATAAGTATCGTCTAATCTCTAAAGATGAGATGGTAGAAAAGGATGTGCACGGAACAGTAAAGTGAGCACGCATCTATTGAAGCCTGCAGATAGCGTCACGGAAGCATTTAAGTTGATTCCGGAACCAGATTTGGTACACGCCATTGTGAAACGTGCCAGTAGAGTATTGTATGTATCGATGAAAAACCGAGGCACTTTCGTCCATGCGGTCCAACGTTCAAAAAGACTCGGCGGCTCTTCTGTCCATACGGTCAATCAATAGACTCGGCGGCTCTTCTGTCCATGTGG